>CM047587.1:42403200-42448083 GCA_026184515.1 Peronosclerospora sorghi | reverse complement strand
GTTGGAAGGCTGGGCGCGATGGTGGTAGTCAGGTTATCGATGCTAATTTCGAACTTGACTCCACCACAGTGGCTTGGGCGTGGATCGCTCTTCAGGTGACGGGGATGTCACACTGCAATTCTTTGGTGCAAGATTAGGGTAATTCGCAGCGAATCGACCGATGTACTGATCAGGTTTGTTCAGAATTGATCACGGTTGATCAGGACCGCTTGATCGGTCTAGCAAATTCCTTATGAGTTGGCGCGAGTTGCGACCAGTTGATTTCCGGTCGCAGGTTGTAGATCGTCGATCTTGGTGGCGATCGGCGCAGGGGTACTTGATCAGGCAGCGGAAATCTTCACCACCTGATCGCCGAGCCTCTTAAACTTAATACGCTAATCGAATACCCAATATACTATGTATTCTACGCTTAAATTAAGAGGAGGGTAGATCCGCTACGGGCTGATCGACGGTTTACACCAAAAAACCGCCTAGTAGTTCCAGTGGGGCGCTTAAAGCAGCCGAACTACCAGGGGCAATACCAATGGGGGATGAGGTGAGAGCGCACTGCTCGATCACTTTCCCCAAAACCAAACCAAAGAAAAATCCTTTTAAAAAATTACCGCTGGCACAGCGGGCGGAGTCGCGGGGCGAGTTCTCGACGCTCTAGGTCTGCCGGTGGGTCAAAAACGTACTAGGTGCTCCCGCCCGGGAAGTAGAGGTGTTCAGAGGTAGGGGAGGCACAAAGGTGCCGTCTCTGTGGTGTCCTAAGAGGTTGGACGCAAAAGGAGAACTGTATTAGTGCTTATATCCTAATATCTACCAAAAAACCTAATATCCTCCAATCAGAACTACCCATTCCTAGCATTTTGTCCTACGCATTTTGTCGGCCATTCGACCTGATTCCTTCGCTTACCTTCAGGTTACCGTTAGGTAAATGTGCCAGTTGTCACATTGTCTCAGATGTCCCGTCCACGCCTCGTCCATGTCGCCACCGTTGTGTCAACAGTTGTACTTACTGATGTACCAAGTGTGGTACCAACTGTGGTGCCCACTATCGTACCACCTGTTGTACCGACTATTGTACCGACAAAATTTGTGGTACATTCTACCACAGCTACACCAATAGTGGTGTCCACAATTATGCCCATAATTACGTACCAATTTTATGGTACGCTTTACCACATCCGCCCCTGACCCTCGTCCCAGCCGTACAGCGGTTGGGGAGGGGGTTGATCATACCGTTGTCACGTTGCCATCCATTATTCATGACAGCCTCGATCATGGTCGGCATCAACCAATCATGACGTCATGGGTAGTGCAGTCAACACCCATCAATCTGCCCTGTATCCTTTGAGCGAGTCGAAGGTGAGCGGAGTGTTGCCACTCATTCAACTGTAGCATCCCTGATCAGGTCCCCTTGATCATTCATTTTTTCATTTCTTCCACGAGGTTGATCATGCAGATGACCGCAAGTGACAGCTCATCACTCGATCGTTCCACGGCTGACAGCTTGATCTCGGCAGTCAACCAGGCCTACGCGCAGCAAGAGACCAAACACGCGCTGCAGGAAACGATTCGTAAGCAGCAAGAGGAGATCGTCGTGTTGCCCGGCTCGCTCTCCGTGCTTGAAGATTCTGACCACCTGCAACAGAAGCGGCATGAACGCGTCGCACGTAAGCTCGCCGACCGCGAGCAGCAGATCGCGTGGTTCCGTGAACGAGTCGTACCCCTGCGCGACTACTTCCGCACCACCGTTGACGACCTCAAGTCCCGACTGAAGACATCCGAAGAAACTCTGGCCGAACAGCAAGGTCATATACGTGATCTGGAAGGTGTCCGTGCACGGGACCGGTATCTACTATCGGTCCACGAAGAGCCCGTCGATCATCAGGTGCAAGAAATCTCGCGTCTTGAGGCGTCCCAGGATCACCCAACGCTCGACCGACTCCGTCAGCGCCTGATCACGGTGCAACGCGAACGCGACCACGTCCTATCGGATAACAAGCGCTTGCCCGAGCAGCTGGCCAAGCTCTCATCCAAGGCTCGCAAGCGCAAACTCCAACGTGATCGTATCCGGACGGAGAATGAGATCAATCTCATAAAGATGAACGACCTCGTTGCCGCCCTTGCTCGGGCTGAAGGGTTATCTGCACGCCTTGACACGGTGTCGGCCGACAGGGCTGAGCGGGAAAGACTGAGCATTCAGAATTCCAAGTTAAAAGGAGAACTTTCGACGGCGCGACACCGTCTCAACCACTCATCTGCGGAGCGCGCGACGCACTGCGCCACGAGTTGTGACGCGTTCAGGATGAGGCAGAGCAACTGCGTACGCAACTCTCAGACATTCAGACCATGTTGGCTGGTGTAGCATTACACCTGCAAATCACTCCGAGCGTCGGTTCCACTAGTGCGGGGCTTAACCTGGATGCCAGCCAGTCTGCTAATCCTTCAAGCGGTCCGTCTACGAGTTCATTCATCCAACCGGCTTCTTCATTCAAAAACGCGCTCGTCGCTCACAATCCGCCTCCCGTTCCAAGCGGAAACGTCTGGATCCTGCTATTCCTGAAAAGAGTGAGTTGCCACATGATACTTGTACGCCTGTTCAGCCAGATGACATCCAAGGACGCGCTCGGCGTTCACAATCCGCCTTCCGATCCAAGCAGCAACGTCTAGCCCTCGCTATTCCCGAAAAGGTGAGTTTCCACATGATACTTGTACGCTTTTTCAGCAGGATGATGTACAAGGTGATTCTTTTGCTTCTTTTGGCGCGCAAATTCCGTCCAGTCCCACGATCAGCGAGTTGAGAAGCGAAGGTCTGCATGATCCAGACTCTGCCGAATTTATCTTCCCTCGGAAGGGTGACTTCAAGTCGTTTATATCGGTGCAAGATGATGCGCATGATGATGACATCTTGCCGTGGACCTCGGAGCAACTCAGCGGATTCGATCTGGTAGCGTCTCAGAACAAGTGATCTTCGAGTACTTCACACGCCCCGTGGGATGGTTGTTCCCCACCGTCACGGACGACCCCGCGCCTGATGAGTGGTGCAGTCATCTGATCACCCAATCGGCAGTGTAATTATTATACTCGCAGCGCCTCTGGGACTGTTTCACGCGTATGTTGCCGCCCATCTCGTTCCGCTCTGTCGGCTGGTTTGCTGACTTCAAGGGGTGGTACCAGACGTTCCTGGACCATCATGCGCAGGCGATCTGGGAGTCCACTCATTACCTCCACATAGACCAGGGCCTTCGAGAACGCGACGTCTTTTTCCAGGAATTTTACCAGGGTCAACGTCAACGTAGAAGCCGCTCCGGGGCATAGAAGAAGGTCGTGGAGTTCGTCCTGCAAGGCACGACCAGCGGGGTGTGCGATCTCGACATTTTCTTGGACCCGGCGATTTCACACTGCGCCCGTAATCGCCCCTTAATATACACCCCGGTTGACGAAGGTACCTGGTACCCAGGGTACCTATCGGACCCACCGCCTTCGACCTTGCAGGATGCATTGTGCGAGGTGGACGTCGTTGAGCCTTGGCGAATCAAGTATCGCTTTTGCACTGACAATCACCCTGGCAGCAAGATTACCCGCCTTCGTCGCAAATTTTACGGATAGAGCTAGCTCGTTGATCATCTTTTCTTCTTCAATCGACAAACATTCTTGATCATAGTAATTCCAATTGTTTCTTCGTCATTTTTTAGTATATCCACATAAATCGTTCTTCCATTGTCTCATCTGCCATTACTCCACCACCATATTGCGCAATATCCACCGTAAGTTCGCAACTTCAAGTCAATCATAAACTTTCCATTAATCGCAAGTCTCTTCAATAGCTTTTCCTCCAATCACAAGTTCTTCAATCGTAATTCCACAGTCAGTTAATCGGTCACGTATTAGTTGGACTCTTCATCCACCTGCATTACATCAAACCGATGTTTGGTAATCAACTTTTGTTCGAAGTCCTTGATTAGAGCATCGCAATTCATATCGACTCGTCTACTCATGACGGCTCATCATGACCTTTCCAATATGCTTGATATTCACGCAACGTTCTGCCGTATCTGTCTTTCTACCAGACCGGACATCGGTGATGCGATCGACTTCAAATTCGTCCAGCTCTAGGGTCCTTTCACAGCTGTCTTCCGGTAGTAAGGCTTCATCGAAATCAAACTGATCCTCTACCCCAGCTGCTAGTACAGTAGTGGGTCGATCTGGAAATTCCTTGACCAATTTCAACTTGGATAGGTGTACCGCGGGTAATATGCGATAGTCGGTGCCAGCCGTAATCAATCTCGAAGCATGATCAACGATCACTTCATAGACTCTGAAGGGTCCATGCCACATATGCGCCAGTTTCTTTGCGAACCCTTTCTTTCACCTGATCGAGGTATAACCAGACCCTATATCCAGCTTCGATCTTGTGGGGTGTCACTTGATCATTGTGCTTTTCAGCTCGATCAGCCACTGCTCGGTGCAATCGAGTGCTCAATTGATCGCGGGCGTAACGGTAGTCTTTCTGCATCTTATATCTCCACCGACGAGCATCCCAGTCTTTACGCCGAATTCCACCAAGTTGCAATGTTGATTCCAATGATGATCGTGGATCCCACCCATACGCCAAATAAAACGGTGTTTCTCCACAAATGCGATCTGGGGTCGAATTCAGTGCTAATACCAGCCGCTCTGCATACGAACTCCATTTCTTCTGACCGACATCTGATTCATACATTTTAATCGCTCGTGTAATTGTCTGCACCGTTCTCTCGTCTTTGCCGTTTGCCTGTGGACGGTATGCCATAGTGGCACTCTGTCGCTGTCCCACGATCTTGTTGAACGCACGAAACACCTCGGACATAAAACCGGGTTCTCTGTCATGTCTATTCACCTCGCTAGCTCCGAATTGTCTGAATACACATTCTTCGTAATTTTTAGCGACTTTCGGAGCTGTACGAGACGATACAGCCTTCGCAATTACCATACCCGTCAACAGATCAGTCCATATCAACAATTCCGTATGCCCATCAGTCGAACGAGGTAGCGACGGTATATGATCCATGGCTATCACTTGGAACGGGTACGTAGCCTCAATGTTTCCAGGCGACATCCCTTTGATCGTAGGTTGGTCCTTCCCCGTCTCACAATCTACGCATTGTCCAACAAATCTTAGCACGCTGCGGAATAGACCACGCCAATGAAAGTAACGTCTGATCCGCTGATATGTTCGCCCTATACCCTGATGTCTTCCCTCTAAACTCACATGATAATGGTGGAGGACATCCGCATGTAGGGTTTCAGGTAATACCAGCTCAATCGAGGAGCGTCGCTCATCTCGACCATCTTAATCACGGCTGGATTTTTCTTTATCCATATTTCCGCAGTAGATCAACAACCCTTGTTCATCGACATCATAGTTGTCGGCAATTTTCTCGCACTCTTTCACCTCGTCTGCGCTCAATTGTGACACGCTACCACTCAAGTAACATCGCAAATCACAGATCCACTTTTCTTCGTCTTGTGCCTTTTTAACACGTTCAGCCCTTATCCCTTTTATGGATACTTCGGGCCACGTTGACGATTGCTTTTGGCGAAGGATCCGTGATCGCGTCGTCACCAGCACTTGTGGGACAGTGGTATCTTCCTTCCAAGTAATCACTTCAGACAATCTGTTGAGATCGATCAATTCTTCCAGCTGTTTTTCGTCACCAATCTCACATCGTGCTCCATACCGCATGGCCGTAGTGGTGATATGATCGGCACTCTTATTCCACACCCTTTTAACGTGCAGCGGATCATTACCAGGCCATTCGCTAAGGAGTTTTGACGCGCGCTGTTTAAATACTTGCAATCGCGGAGCCTTGCACTCTATTTCGCCACTCATTTGTCTGATCACCAAATTTGAGTCTCCACACACGATCACTCTTCCTTTGGGATATTGCGACAGTAGATCCAAACTTATAAGCCATCCATGATATTCTGCTTCATTCTCCGTGATGTTAGGTGCATGATCAGCAACTGCGATCATGATCTTCCACTCCGGCAACTTCCACACGATAGCACCGAACGCACCAACACATCGCTAACACTTGCAGATCCTCGCCTTTCTCGACCGTAGGAGGTGATACTTCAATCATCTGCCGAGGTTGCTTTTTCGGTGCGATCGCAATCAGGGATTCATCAAGTTCAGTGCGAGGGGTGATACTTGCGCCCCTAGTGCTCCATGCACACATTTCTTGATCTCCAAGTCCCACTGTGACAAGATTGCAGCCCACTTTCCCAGTCGTCCGTCTAACCCGTTGGATGTTAATAACCATTTCAACGTTAATCAACATGACAGGACAGTGATCGCCTTTCCGACCAGCATCGTAAAGTAGACGTCCAGATTTTGCAGCTGATCCATCACTTCCTTTTCAACGGGGCTGTAATTCAGCTCACCGCTCTTCAGTGTCCGGCTAGCGAATGCGACGGGGCAATACACTTGATCATATTCTTGTACTAACGCGGCAGACGCTGCCCACTTGCTATCATAAACCACGATCACCGGCGTTTTGGCTTGATCGAAATGGCGCAGGGTTGGGGATGACGCAATCTTCGCTTTCAGCATACTGAATGCCAGGTTAATCGATCGTCTTCGCGACCCGGTCTATCATCAATCGATGAGCGACTCTTTAACTCTTGATAATCTATCTCTCGTAACTCATAGAGTACAGCGGCATAGATCGCGAAGTCTTCAATAAATCGACGGTAGTAATTCAGGCTCCTCAAAAACGATTTCATAGCACGCAAAGTGCCAGGAAAAGGCAAATCAATCAGATCATCCAAATTCTTCGGATTTGTTTCCAGACCACGGCTAGAGACGTGATGTCCCAAATAAGTCACTTCACTTCTCCCCCAATACGACTTAACCACGCTGATCAATAAGTTCAACTGATCGCACTTCTCCAACAAGTTTCGCACCTTGTCACACAGGGTTGTCCATGTAGGTGCTGGGATCAAAATGTCATCGATATCGATATATGACCGTCGCTGCAACACAGACGGGCCTCGTGCTTGGTCAGGCTCTCCCGTAGTAAACACATCCGATGACTCATCGGCAACGTCCTTAACCTTGAGATATCCATATAGTGCATTGTCGATTAACCGCTGGTAGACCTGCGGAGCGTTCTTTAGGCCGAAGGGCATCCGATTCCACTCAAAGAATCCGAACGTAGTTACAACAGCCGAAATCTGACGCGCTTGATCGGTCATAGACACGACCCAAAAACCACGCGTCATATCCGAAGAGCAAAAACAAAACGCTTTATCCAAATCTTCGAGCAAATCAGAGATCAGAGGCATAGGGTATACCATCAAACGCGTGAGTTGATTCCCCGCGCGATATTCGATACATAATCGAATGTCAACCTCATTCTTCTTCACAATGATCACTATAGGTGATGCCCAGAGTGGTGTAGACAGCTGGACGATCTTCGTGGCCAATAGCCTCTTGATTAAGGCTGATAACTTCTCGCCAAATTGTGTAGCGACCTTCCGACACTTTTGAGCGATCGGGCGCGCATATCCTACGTCTATATCGCAAACAACTCCACGTGCAGCAGAAGGCAGCGCGTTTCCTTTACCGATTAACAGATGTTTATTCGCCCAAATTATATCACGAAGTTGGTCAATTTCCTCTGCCGTGTTTATCAATGGATCACCAACTTGCAAATCATCCTTGTTCACTTCTTCGGTACTCGCGGACACTTCAGGCAGCGTGGCAAGCTGTTTCTCTAGCTCTTCCACGAACAAATCTCCGCCCTCGTGGTAGCACACTTGGTCATCGATGGGAATCACACTGAATTCATCGGAATAAGCTGATATGGGATGTTCGCGCGTATCTTGGGCAGGCTCATTTCTTGAAACAGGTCGTTCAACCTCGTGACCAAGGGTCGGATCTTTCACACTCGGATCCTGGTCGCACATTTCTTGCACTTCTTGTACCTTATGCAGTCTTCCGGTTACTAATGCTACAGATGCCGTGGTCGAGTCCGCAGGTCGTACTAAAAGCCCCTGAGTAATAGGTTACTCCTTTTTCTCGACCAAAGGACCTTCGTCGACACTTTCTTGATCTTCCTGCACTGAATATGTGGAGGCTTGATACGCGAGATTCTGCCACTCCTTATATCGATTAGAGCCCACTGAAATAAACCCAGGGCGACGGGGCACATCATCCTTATTCATCCAAATACCTAAAATCATATCATCATGTAGGATGATCGGATGATCGGCAACATTCGAAATACACAGATATCGCAAATTACCCACTCCCCTAGTCACAGTGGGGACCCAATCTTTTCCGCGAGTAATCCACAACTTCCGAGATCGCTGGTCACGAATCCGAACCTCAGCAGATCGACCTACAGGAATCTGCTCGTACTGACCAAGTTTCATATAATTTCCACTCGATCCATACAGCTGTCGGCGGCCTTCTAATGGGATGATTACTTCATCAGGCAGACTTAGTGCGCCGTGGGAGATGTCCAATCTGACAACAGCTGGGATCATAAAATCTGTAGTGGGGTGCCATTACATAATTGATATTCAAGTTAGAATATCACAGTTTAATTTCAGACGCGTTGTCTGAAAAAAAATTAAATAAGAGATTATAAGTTATTATAATCCACGAAGGAAAAGTCGATTCGGTATAAATACCGAATCTTGCAGGTTAAATAATAGTACAGTTAGTTGAATACTTGATATTATTATATTAATTAGTTAGTTACTATACTCTTAGCCTCTAAACCACCCATTAAATAAACACTCTTAATTTTGCGTTCTTAAACCTAAGTGAATATTCATATATTTACTTTTAGTATAGGATTAGTTGTTATCAACTAATCCTGCCCTATTGCATTGCGCGCTTCCTCGCAATTACAGTGTAAGCCTGTAACAGTATCAGTCCTGTTACACCTGGTAGACTTTGTGGTCCGTCTTAACGACCACAGTTCCGTTCCGCTAGTTAACTAGAGGAGTGAAGATTAAGAGTCGCTCGGCATCATGTCGCGAGACATGACGCCTGCCGAGCGAGAGCGAACGCTGGAAGTGGTGAATGAACACTTCCCTCACTTCTCGTCGCGTAGTAAAGACGCGACGGTGGAAATGGTTCGGTCTATGGGGACCTACATCATTACCTTACTCCAGGCTAAGTCCCCGGAGGAAGTGATACAGGTGGTGAATCGCTTTAGGCGAAACCACCTAGAAAAGCCAGAACGCCCGCGCCAGAGGCAGCGCGGACCGCAACTGCACCTGCAATGCATAGCGTTGAAGTGGTAAAGGCGCGAGTACCTCCCTTTACCGGTGAAGGGGCCGAGCCCGATGGTTCGCAGAGGTAGAAGATGCCATCTCTGCGCAAAATATTGTTGACGAACGTCAACAGGCGTACTTCGCCACAACATGTCTAGGCGGCAGAGCCAGGGCATGGGCGATGAGTCGCAGAGCCACTGATGACTCTGCGCTCCTTACTTATAAGGAATTTAAAGCTGAGCTAAAAATCAACTTTGAAGCTCCAGAAATGGAGCTAAGTAGTCGGCAGGAGTTCATGGAACTCCGGCAAGGTAAGCTTGACCTTCAAGCTTACGCTCAGAAGACGCAATATTTGCTGTCAAATATTGTGTATGAGCCGGTGCCCTTCTATGCAGGTCACTGGCTTCATGAAGGGACTCAATGATGGTCCCGTCAAACAGAGTCTTTACCGGCACCCGCCAAAGACTCTAAGGGATGCCATTGATATGAGCATCCGTGAAGAGTTCAGCATGCGATCAGCATCATGGCATGCTGGGTACAGCCTAAGGGCTCAACAGCCCTTCGCTTTTGACATGCCGCAACAGCACGTCAACAATCAGCAGTAGGGCAGACGAATTTCACACTTCGTCTCAAGAAACAGCCACCCGCGCCAGAGCATGGGCGGTGGAGGTCCAGAGCCGATGGACCTATCGGTTGCGGTTGATATGAACACGAAGCAACCGAAATTTAAGAAGAACATTCGCTGCAATCGATGCGCGAAAGTGGGGCATTTTGCCCATGAGTGTATGGCACCGCGTCCGGTGCCACGCAGTCAGCGGACGGAACCGTCCGCTGCACGGAGACACCAACAGGGACATCACCCTGTTGGTGCAAAAAACGTAAATCAATAGTAGGGGCGGGGCGCCCTACTGGGAATGTTATCCCACATGCCGACATAGGGCATGTGAGGGTAATAGCCCCAGACGGGACTATGTTCTGTCAAAAGGTGCAGGGTGATGGTAAGCCTCTTATCACCCTGGAGGTTAAGCCGCACGGTAGCGATGTTCCCATGCGAGCTTTGTTTGACACAGGAGCGTCAAACAATTTCGTTAGAACTCATAGTCTAACGCTGTTGAGCTTCGGTAGAAACCCCACGAAGTATGTTGTCAGTCCGGTTAGCAACAGGTGCAACCGTGACTATTCCAAAGCGTGTGATTAAAACACGCTTCGAGTTGAATGAACTGTCATTCGAGGATGAATTGATCGTCCTCGATTTAAATGACAAGTTCGATGTGATACTTGGAATACCATGGATGTCCAAGTTTAAACCTTCGATCGACTGGGTTAACCTATCGATCGACTGCGGCGGACCCACAGGATCTGATCACCCTGTGTGTAATCCGGCTGTATCAGAAGATACAACCGCAGCGTCAGACAGTCTGGTGGATAGCGATGGCACCACCAGGTCTGTTCTGACACGATCAGCGGAAGGTACCTCCGCTGGTGAGAATCCAGAGGGACTACCACACGCAACAGAAGAGTCGTTGCGTGTTGGAGAGAAACATTCCACGGATGATAAAGACCACCGTGAGAATGAAGTGATATCCACGGTGGAAAACACCCACTGTGCGACCGAAGGTTCCAACACGACGAAAGAATTCCATTCCTTGTTGATGAGAGTGAACTCACGATCGAGTGAAATCGTGAGCACAACTCCGTGGTGGCCAGTGCCCACCACGTTGCGTTAGCCATGCACACGGGTGATAAAGACCAACGTGTCGCAGAACAGGCGGCTGATCAGACGAGCACATCTGATCGCCAATAAAATTCCATGGTAGGCAGTGGCCACCATGATGATGAGTATTCGCACACGGTGAATCGTAATCACCGTGTAGCAGTCAATCAGACGAGTGCGTCTGATTGCATGGACAGTTCCGTCGAGACGATCAACGTCTTGACGCAAACGGAGACCGGATTAGCTACCCAGTCCTGTTGATGGAACACCCTCCGAAAGAAGGTTCGGAGGTGATGCCTCTTCCAGCGCTAAGCTGGAAGAAGTTTATGAGAAACTTGCACGATGATCAGATCGAACAGATCTGTATTATCGTAGAAACAGATGATGTAGTGGATATTCGTGAACGAATATCCACATTACAAGTGGAAAACATTGGGAAAGAGGTTCCCAATGATCAAACCAAAGTTCAGCGCTTTGAAGCGCAGAGCTGGGAGTCGCTTAAAGAGAACTCCCCATTTTATGAGGTACTTCGGGAATACGCTGACGTATTCCCAGAAGAAGTACCTAGCGAGCTCCCTAAGGATAAGGGAACTCGTCATGATATTGACCTCGTGCCAGGCACAAGTATTGTGTTACGCGGCATTGGCCGTTGCCGCGTGATCAGGTAAAAGCGATCGACGAGTTTTTCGAAGCTCGTCGTAAATCAGGCCAAGTGCGGGAGTCTACCTCACCGCACTCTACCCCCACCTTTTGTGTGATAAAGTCCACAGGTGGGTGGAGAATCGTTCACGCTTACAACAAGCTGAACGCAGCGACGGTACCGGCACAGACACCGATACCACGGAGGGATGTCATCATAGATGGCATGTGCGGGAGCACCATCTTTAGTGCTCTCGATCTAAGAGATGTATTTTATCAAATCCTCATGCGTGAGAAGGATATCCCTCTCACGGCGGTAAGCACCCCAAGCGGCATGCTTTGGGAGTAGCTTGTTATGCCACAGGGGCTTCGAAATGCCCCTGCTACGTTTACAGATGCTTACGCCCTTAGTTATTTCGATGACGTGTTCATCCATAGTAAGGGTGAACACGATAAAAGCGATGTAGATGTCCATAGGGAGCATCTACGTCGATTGTTAGAGATTATGCGTAAGCATAAGCTCTATGCAAATCTAAAGAAGTGCACCTTTGGTGCACCTGAGATACCCGTTCTTGGATGTTTTGTGGGCAAGAACGGGGTTCGTCCTGATCCAGAAAAGATCAGGGTGATCGTTGAATGGCCTACGCCAAACAACGTTAAGGAACTTCGAAAATTGTTAGGTTGGCAACATATTTGCACAAGTATTCGTGCAACTATGCTGGGTTAATACGACCTCTTTCTCAATTACTTAAGAAAGATGTCGAATGGCATTGGGATACCCAATGCCAAGATGCTTTTGATTCAGTCAAGCAAAGCTTGACTGAAGCGCCTGTCTTGTCTATAGCCGATAACGAGCGTCCGTTCCACGTCGTTCGCGACGCGAGCGATTTCGCTATCGGATGTGCTTTGATGCAGCGTGATCACGATGATCGCATAATCTGCTATCAATCGCGTCAGTTGCGCCCAGCCGAGCGCAACTATCCAGTGCATGACAAGGAACTCCTTGCCATGATGCACTGGCTAAGTTTCCGATCTATCTATTGGGAGATAGACCGTTTGTGGTTTACACGGACCATGCGTCACTACGCACGGCCGTGAATTCACCACACATTTCTCAAAGAATGGCTCGATGGCTGTCATTCTTTGCTGAGTACAACTTTACGGTTGAATACAAACCCAGAAAGTTGAACGTGATAGCGGATGTGCTATCACGAAGGCCCGATTACGAGACGAAACCGTCCGTAACCTAAGGTGCCAGTGCAAACGCGATCCGTTGCACTGCTTTGTCGTCGTCAATTATACGACAAGTACACGAGGCGTACAAAACAGACGAGGAGACACGTCTGTTGATTGATTACTTACGTAATCAATCAAGTGATAAACGCGACGAACTCCCAGAGTTCCTCCGCGCTTGCGTACATCGATATCGACTGCACGATGTTCTGCTGCTTTACAGCACAGACCAAAAACATGAAAGTCGCATCGTAGTTCCAAACGACGATGATATCAAACATCAAATTATGTTGAGTATCATGATGCACCAATTTCGGGGCATCAAGGTCGAGAGAAGACATACGCTTCTCTCGAACGTGACTTTTACTGGCGAAACCAGTACCAGTGGGTACGAAAATACGTACGCGCTTGCGAGATTTGACAGCGCGTTAAGCCTGCGCAGTCTGCACAGGCTCCGCTGCAATCTCTTCCGGTCCCGAGAGAGTGTTGGAAGTCCATTTCAATGGACTTCGTATTCGGTCTTCCACCCGACAATAGTCGGAAGACCGGAATAGTGGTCTTTGTAGACCGTTTCAGTAAGATGGTACATCTTACTGCAGTATCAGCGAACGTAACCGCCGCTCAAACAGCGCGGATATTCGTTGATACGATATTCCGTTTGCACGGAATGCCGGAAGACATTGTCTCCATGGCTTCGACCCATCTGGTCGCATCTTTGCGTCCAATCGCATCGCGATAAGTTCTGGGGTCTCCTTCCATTATCATATTCACCATCGATACCCCTTCTTCTTCGTCATTGTCTTCTGCCTTTCTTTCCACCTGATACAATTGCTCGGCGTACTGCTGCGTGACGTGACGATCTCTCGTCCAGCGCGGCGTTCTTTTCGCTTGTTTTCGCTGCTTTTCAAGATTCCTTTTTCTTGAATCACATTTCTGTCGACTTCTTCGACACTTGGCACTCCCTCAGCTCCTTTCGACGCTTGGTTTCTCGGTGGCGATTCGGATTTGCTTTCCTCATCTTTTGCAATCTTTAAATGTCGATTCTGCACGTCCGTAAGAGTATCAACGTTCTTCACGTGCTGAGTAATTGTTACCTTCTGTTCAGCCTTTAGGAAAACCTTGAATCCCTTGGTTTCCTCGCTCCTGCCGATTATTACTCCGACTTGCGCACGATGCGCGAGCGTGCGTCTTCTTTCCCGGGTTCCTATAAACGGTGCACGGAGATCCGAAGGTCACAATATCGCCTTGATTCGGCTTCGTTCCCGTAAATTATTCCAGCGGCGACATCCGCTTCGGATTCGCGCTTGTCGAGGTGCGTTTCGGCGCATATGCTGCATACTCCGCCGCATCCACCCAAAAAGACAGATTGAGGCCGCTTCCGAACAACATTCACCGGGCCATGTTCATCACGGTCCGATTCATGCGCTCTGTCTTACCATTGCTTGCTTGATACCCGGCCTCGCTTATTTGTCGCGCGATACCGGTACACCGGCAGAAATAATCCACGTTCTTGTATTCAACCCTCCGTCGGTTCTTAAAACGTGAATCTTACATCCAAACTTCCTCTTGAAAAAAGCCAGAAAATGCTCGAATTTCTTAGCCGCAACGTCCTTGGTCTTGGACAGAAAACTTCGGACGTAATTTCTCTGAAATCGATGAAGTTTATCAGGTAGCGATTACCCAATCGATCCCTTGGTGTGATTGGACCCTTAAGGTCATAAAAAATCACACCGCCGATCCGATCGATGGGCGAGTTTTTGCCGCTATCTTTTTTTGACTGGACTTTCTTGGTTTGCTTGCCTTGAGAGCAGGTAACGCAGTGCCTACGCGTGTCGTCCGTAATTCGGATCCCGTATTGCGGGTCCGTATCCAGATCAATAATCGTGTCATAATTCTCCGTGAGTGGAAATGCATCAGTGTTCCACTCTGGATGTTCTGGTCCACCGAATAATTTTCTTCAGTTGGATACACCACAGACATAATCATCTCCTTGTAAGTCTTCTTCAGACGATCCACTGTACATTCCACGGTGAACACGTTATTTTCCACGTGGATATTCGTAATCGGAACGCCTGAATCGTGTCTGACGAGCGTTCTTTTTCCATTAACGTAATCGATAACAAAACCACCCTTCTCGAAAGCACCATACGAGAAAATATTCCGGGCGGCTCCTTCCACGTGAAAACATCTTTAATTTTTACACGAGTTTCCGTGTTGCCATACCCGAAACGGATAAACATCGTGCCCTTTTTGGTAATGACAAAAAGTTTACCGTCTACTTAATGGCATTGACGGGCTACAATCTTCACGTCGATCAAGCATGTGAGGTCCGGTGTCAAGTGCATACTTGCACAGCTATCTAGGACCCATGTGTCTCTGTCGCATGGCTCATCGCTTCCAGCGATCATTAGAGCATAATCATCCCTTGGCAACTTCTTCTCCTTCGGGCATTCCCGTTTGAAGTGTGCGTAACAGCCACGATTTTTTACAGTCTTCTTGGTATTTTCCACATCCAAATTTAGGGACCCTGCACCATGACTCGTCTGCCGCCGGCTGTTGTACTCAACAGCCGGCGCAAACTGACATATCTCCTCAACTTGCCGCAGATGGTCCATTCTCTGGTGGTTGTACCGGGAGACGAGGATATGTGCCATCTCCGGCACAGCATGGTAAATCACATTATCCAGTACCATCACATCGCAATTTGTGCCGACTGCTTTGGCCACTGCGGTAAGGTACAGGAAATGGTCGGGCCACGACCTTCCAGTCGCCTTACGCGCACCGAAAAGCTTCATGCCCTCCGCATGCGTCACTCGCACACTTAACGCTGCGAACATCTCGTCCATGACGTGCCAGAGGGCTGGACTTTCCCTCCGCCAGCTCTCTGCAAGTCGGTCATTACACGCTTCTGCTGGGCGGCCACGGAACTACTATAATTATAACCATCATCGGATCGAGATCCGAGATTTACAGGACGTTTCTGGCAAGAAACGTTGGGAACCCAGTTGAGATATCAACTGCGGACCAACCGGAAACGGATGGGCAGACGGAACGTGTTAACCGCGTTCTCGGAGACATGTTGCGATCATACGCACATGCCTTTGAACAGTGGAGTGACTACCTGTCACTCACTGAATTTGCGATTAACAATTCGGTGCATGCTTCAACTAAGCATACACAGTTCTACGTGAATGCCTTAAGGCATCCACGAACCCCAGTTTTACTTGGCGGTACGCCAAATCTAAGTGGGGGAGGGACCCGCTCAAATTTTGAGCGAGTCAATGCGAAAGTTGCGACTGCAACTTGTGAACAAAACGATGGCCCTTCTACTGAAAATAAAGTAGAAGCGGAAGCAGCTTCAATTGAAACTGAAGCTGCATACGATTAATATGTGTCTGCAGCAATGGCTGCAGACAACGAGGACAATGCACCTACTGCTGATAAAGCAGTAGATGAATTCGTATTACAGCGCCAAGCTGTAATACGCTATGTAAAAGATGCACTTGCCTCTGCTTTTGACAAGCTGAAGCAAAATGCAGATAAACAAGGAAGGAAGAACAAAAACTCCTTTCTTAAAGGTGAATTAGTATTATTAAGTACTACTAATTTGCCTACACATGCAATAAGCAACTTCCCTACACGGAAGTTGCTTCCTAAGTACATTGGACCTTTCAAGGTCCAAGAGATTCGGGGGAATGCCTATACCTTAGACATTCCCACAGCAATGCGGATTCACCCAACATTCTATGTTGGGCGGCTCAAGCCGTATCACTCGTCTTCGTCTTACGACGAGACGCAGAACCACGGAATATACCGTGCTTCTCCAAGTCTCCCAAGAGAGACTTGTAATCGGCTTCCAGCCGTTGATGAGCAGAGCGGAGAGTCGTTACCTCGGCCTTCGACTGCTCGAGATCAGCCGTGCGCCGATCGAGCCCTCTCTTATAGCGAGAAAGCTCAATGTACAGAAGATCATTCTTCTGCTGGAGGGCAGTGTGCGCCCCGAGGATGTCGCGGACATCCTCGCGAAGAGACCGATATGTCTTCACACAGTGAGACATATCGCTGCTCAAGGAGGAATAACCCTCCTCGAGCTTGCGGAGCGAAGAACCATGCTCCGCAACAACAACGGCGAGGGAATTCTCAACCTCCGCCGCCCCTGATTGATAATCAGGGGAATAAGCGATATATCCTCGAGCGCTTGATCTTGAAGCGCTCGGTGCCTTTGAAGAAGGGGCAGCGTACCGAGTACTTGGTACGCTGGCTGGGATATCCCCAAGAGTTCGACTCTTGGGAACCGATCGAGGTTCTGAGGGCCAACGCCCCAGACCTTTTGACTGAGTTTGAGAAGAAGTCTCAAACTCATAATGCGAAGTAGCATCAACAGTAGATGTTGATGCATTCAGGGTATCAATTAAACCCTGAATTTCGGCGGGTACGGAAAAGCCACTGTACCCCCGCAACTCCTCCTCTGACAGACGAGGAGCGCCCTGTGTACACCGCGGGCAAACGAGGTGAGAAGGGACACCACACTTTACCCTTCTTTAATGCAAGCAAAATCGATGTATTCCATTTTGCCTGTTCGTGAGTGCTTTAAAAAGCGCTCGCGCATTACGTGAACTTTATTCACGTAATCATCTGGGCTTTTGTTGTAGTTGTCAACAAAAGCATTCCAACTCTGAGTCAGGGCGTCTTTATCGTCCCTGTTCTTCCTTGACCCTTTCCGGCTCGAATAATATCGAACCTGGAAAAAGAGGTCAATAAAGTACAGACGTCTATCGTCTGTACTTCGATCGAATCGACGTGACTGGATGTCTTCGCAGTCATCCAGCACGTTGATATCGAACACCGCATACTGGCAGTCCCGTTTACGGTGACCGCCACTGTTGGGGGCAATAGCCCAGCCAGGGGTCCAAAACCCCACTTTGTACGGAACATGTGGTTCCGTACGATGATATGCTTTAGAAGCGGCAGGCGCCGCTTCTGTTCGAGCTCTTTTAGCAGGCGGAGCACCGCCTGCTTCAACACCACGCGCCGGGGTTAAATCACCCCGACGTGGAGAAGTACTTGGTCCAGGTGGGGCTCTGCGTTCCCGCAACCACCTGTGATAATCATTGTAGCTGTCATAGCTGACAGCGACACCAGAGTCATCATCGCTGTTAGGCGATGAGCACCTAGCGAGTTTCGACTCGCTAGATCCTTTAGTGGGGACAGCTGTATCCCCATCACTTTGTTCGGAGTCAGAACTCCCGAACATGGCCCTCTTGGCAACACGCCATTCGGAAGTTGCCATCGTGCGAGATGTTGCATTAGCAACATCTCCCTGTTTCTTGCCAGATGCCGCCTTAGCAGCATCTGTGGTCGAAGACGGTACGTCTTCCGACCCTTGCGTAGTTGACGCTGCTAATGCAGCGTCACCGTTGTCACTCAACATAGTGCTGAGGCGGAGGAAGAAGCTCCTTCATTGTTTTCAGCAGCGCTCTTTAAAGCGCCTCCGCGTGCCTTGACCATCGAGTCGATGGTCAATCAGTTGGTAAATGAGAACGACCAACAATTGCCACCCATGATTGGCCAAAATAAGAATTATTCTTGGCCAACCACCTTAAGTGGGGGGTGATGTAATGGGGTGCCATTACATAATTGATATTCAAGTTAGAATATCACAGTTTAATTTCAGACGCGTTGTCTGAAAAAAAATTAAATAAGAGATTATAAGTTATTATAATCCACGAAGGAAAAGTCGATTCGGTATAAATACCGAATCTTGCAGGTTAACTAATAGTACAGTTAGTTGAATACTTGATATTATTATATTAATTAGTTAGTTACTATACTATTAGCCTCTAAACCACCCATTAAATAAACACTCTTAATTTTGCGTTCTTAGACCTAAGTGAATATTCATATATTTACTTTTAGTATAGGATTAGTTGTTATCAACTTATACTGCCCTTTTGCATTGCGCGCTTCCTTGCAATTATAGTGTAAGCCTGTAACAGGATCAGTCCTGTTACAAAATCCATACCTAATATAACATCTTGACCAACAAGCTTTCCCACCCATGCATGGAAATAATAAATCAAAGAACCTGCTAACGTCACTTTAATCTTGGTGCGCCCTTCTGTGAGATACTCACTTTCTCCGATACCGACACATTCTTGTATTTGGCTCGTGTCGATCTGACAACCCACCTTAACGTGGCACGTTCGTTATTGATTTTGCCACTCGCCTTGGCTTTCTTAAACCATTTTTGGGCGAGTGGTACTTCCAATATCCACGTGATTCACCCGGAAGCAAATCAACTTCCATGATCACCGGGGACCGAAAAAACTCATCAATACGGAAATTAGCCAAACGTGGTAAATCAGGCTGATCACATATTTCGTTATATCTTTCTACTGCTCTATCAGCCTTCTTCTTATCCACATATGCAAAAATACACAGACCAGAACGCTCGTCTCGTACCAGATTCCAACCTGGCGAGCGCCCTAGTTTAACATGTCTTCGGCTTCCTTAGGCAACATTCCGGCATGCTTAGTAGGGTTGTACCACTGACGAATTCGATTGTAGAATTCCTCCATACGGCACTTGCCAGCATCATGAATTTCGCCGCACCCTCGGCAGACGTACAAGCAGTGGTCCGTCGGTGCCCGTTTTTGCCACACTTCAGACAGGTCAGGCGATTCCAACAACGTAAATTGTCATGCTTGATCGATCCACAATGAGTGCATTTCTTCGTCTCCCCTTGATCAACTGCACTTGATTCACTTCGTTTACCATATCTAGGCTCACTAGGTGGACCGGGCGCTACTGGTTGATCGCGCATAGCAGCAATCATGTAACGACGCTGGTCACCGTCACTTCCACTGTCATCGGAGCTTGATTCTTCACTTCCAGACATCATCCTAATCGCGCGCACTGCTTTAGGCTTCCGCGCCGGGGCAGGTGCTCGATCATCGCCAAATTTCTGGCGGAATCAGATAGTGCCTACCGTCGCCGTTGGCTGGCACGACTTATGCGTGCATAAGCCCGCAGAGTCTCTTCCAAATCCATAACGTTGTCCAGACGCATAAGTGCCAGCTGATCCGCAAATTCGCGATTAATCAATGTGTCAAGGAAATTCTGCACATGTTCACGTAAGAGCGTAGACGATCCGTCCTTGATAGGCAGCTTGGCCCGCATTCCTGCCACATTCAACCGGTGAAGATATTCAATAGGAGTTTCATCAGATCGCTGTTTCGTGTAGTAATATTGGCGAGATGCAGATCGACCACTTCCACAGTACTGAGTTTCAAACTCATCAACGAGACATTTCCAGCTTGAGCGAGTAGATCCGCTCAGCTGGCGATGCCAATTGCGCGCCGGTTTTTTAAGCATATCACCCATAATCAAACACTTCTCATGATCAGAGAATTGATCACGCATAAATGCTGACTTAAGGCGACTAATCCAATTCCACGCTTGATCTTCATACACTTCTTTCCCCGAACATTCTTTTGGATCACTAATTGCGGACATCTTAATCCTGGGAATCGGCTGTTGGTCGGGCATTCCAGTGTACGCTGACACAACTGTAGCTTGTCGAGGTAGAGTGATCGGCTCGTCTGGATCTATACAGTCACGCCGGGATTGTTGATCATGGAACTAATATACAGATTCCATGTCAACATCCTTAACCGACGCCAATCTTCCCGGCTTCGACTGATGACCACGGCGCAAATTCACGGACTCCATATCGATATCCTTGACTGCCGCAACTCTTCCTGGCTCTGGCTGGTGACTTTTCGTGTAAACAACTCCAGGTGTCAACTTGCCCTTTTCTTCAGCCAAAAACCGCTCCATTGCCTTATCGAAAAATGTTTGCAGCCGAGGATCTAGTGATGATTGATCATCTTCTTCCTTGCCTGGTTGAGGTTCCTTCTTGACAACTGAGAACTTGGCTTCATCTTTCTGGTAGACCGTCATTCGGGTAACCTTGGGTTCCACGCTATTAGTACTGCTCGACTCCACTTCGGACATATCGCCCTCAGAAGTATCAGATTCGTAACAGGATGATCCTGTATGCTCTGCAACGTTGATCGACGGACCCGCTTCGATTGTCAGCATAGTACGATATGTCTCCACCTTAGCAGATCGAACCACTATAGGTACCAACAGCTCGAACAGCTGCTCGGTAGTGGTCGCAACGTCTTCAGGGTTGAGATCGAACACTTCTTCAGCATCGTAGGCGCCTGTAGTCAAACCCACTTGCTTAATCAGGCGTGTTAGCCCTAACACTAGCTGAAGCTTGTTCTTCCCGTCCGTTATTGGTTGATTGACCGGCCCGTTCAGCATTCCACTGATCGTGACCCCGAGTAGATTCATGATTGAATCCATCAATAAGAAATTCTTCACTTCCTTCATATAAAACGTCCTTGCCAAATCAGATTCTGATGGTGGTATACTTGATCGACTTTCATAGCTCTCCGAACCCGGCGCCTTCAGCAACGCCTTCGGTAGGTCCGGGTCGTAGTATTTCACCACCGGCTTCCAATCCGGATCATCATATGCATATGTAATTGGCGGATCATAGCTTGCGTTATGATCCGCAGGGGCTCCCGAAGGAGCCTTGGGAGGTGGTGAGGCTTCTTCTCCTCCTTTATCTCATCAGTATACCTCCCCAGGCCCTGATGATCAGCATCTCCTCTCTTCTTCAGACATGACGACGGCGAACTGCCTTCCGTCGTCACAACCACCACCTCCTTTCCACTTTGTTCTTTAATTCTGCTTCTGCTTCCGTTTTCACGTCCATATCAGCGTCATCTTGCGTATAATCGAGGTGATATCCTCGTCTCCCATAGATCCGGGCACGCGCATCATTGTGGTGGATCGGCTGATCAAAGTTTTTAAAGCTTTATCAGGCGTTACCACGGCTCCCGGACTGCCGACTGACGAAGGGGGTCCTCCGGTTGTCTTGTGTAACTGACTTGTGTTCCTGCTCACCTTGTGTACCCGACGGCTTGGGCGTGGGTCGCTCTTCAGGTGACGGGGATGTCACACTGCAATTCTTTGGTGCAAGATTAGGGTAATTCGCAGTGAATCGACCGATGTACTGATCAGGTGTGTTTAGAACTGATCACGGTTGATCAGGACCGCTTGATCGGTCTAGCAAATTCCTTATGAGTTGGCGCGAGTTGCGAACAGTTGATTGCCGGTCGCAGGTTGTAGATCGTCGATCTTGGTGGCGATCGGCGAAGGGGTACTTGATCAGGCAGCGGAAATCTTCACCACCTGATCGCCGAGCCTCTTAAACTTAATACGCTAATCGAATACCCAATATACTATGTATTCTACGCTTAAATTAAGAGGAGGGTCGATCCGCTACGGGCTGATCGACGGTTTACACCAAAAACCGCCTAGTAGTTCCCGTGGGGCGCTTAAAGCATCCGAACTACCAGGGGCATATACCAATGGGGGATGAGGTGAGAGCGCACTTCTCGATCACTTTCCCCAAAACCAAACCAAAGAAAAATCCTTTTAAAAAATTACCGCTGGCACAGCGGGCGGAGTCGCGGGGCGAGTTCTCGACGCTCTAGGTCTGCCGGTGGGTCAAAAACGCACTAGGTGCTCCCGCCCGGGAAGTAGAGGTGTTCAGAGGTAGGGGAGGCACAAAGGTGCCGTCTCTGTGGTGTCCTAAGAGGTTGGACGCAAAAGGAGAACTGTATTAGTGCTTATATCCTAATATCTACCAAAAAACCTAATATCCTCCAATCAGAACTACCCATTCCTAGCATTTTGTCCTACGCATTTTGTCGGCCATTCGACCTGATTCCTTCGCTTACCTTCAGGTTACCGTTAGGTAAATGTGCCAGTTGTCACATTGTCTCAGATGTCCCGTCCACGCCTCGTCCATGTCGCCACCGTTGTGTCAACAGTTGTACTTACTGATGTACCAAGTGTGGTACCAACTGTGGTGCCCACTATCGTACCACCTGTTGTACCGACTATTGTACCGACAAAATTTGTGGTACATTCTACCACAGCTACACCCATAGTGGTGTCCACAATTATGCCCATAATTACGTACCAATTTTATGGTACGCTTTACCACATGAATCTATCAGATTTCGGTCAGATGGATTGTAGCTCGTACGCAGAGCGACTGGTATTCGCGCTAAATTCGACCCCTGATCGCATTCGTGGAGAAACACCATTTTATTTAGCCTATGGATGGGATCCGCGATCATCGTTGGAATCAACATTGCAACTTGGTGGGATTTGGCGTAAAGACCGGGATGCTCGTCGGTAGAGATATAAGATGCAGAAAGACTACCGTTACGCCCGCGATCAAGTGAGCACTCGATTGCACCGAGCAGTGGCTGATCGAGCTGAAAAGCACAATAATCAAGTGACACCGCACCAGATCGAAGCTGGACCGAGGGTCTGGTTATACCTCGATCGGGTGAAAGAAAGGGTTCGCAAAGAAACTGGCGCATATGTGGCATGGACCCTTCAGAGTCGATGAGGTGATCGGTGATCATGCTGCGAGATTGATTACGGCTGGCACCGACTATCGCATATTCCCCGTGGTACACCTATCAAAGTTGAAATTTGTCAAGGAATTTCCAGATCGACCCACTACTGTACTAGCAGCTGGGGTAGAGTATCGGCTTGATTTCGATGAAGCCTTACTACCGGAAGACATCTTGGAAAGGACCCTAGAGCCGGACGAATTTGAAGTTGATCGCATCACCGATGTCCGATCTGGTCGAAAGACTAGGTATGGCCGAACGTTACGCGACATGGGTAGACGAGGCAGATCTGAACTTCGACTCTCTGATCAAGGACTTCGAACGGAAGATGATTAACAGACATCGGTTCGACGTGATGCAAGTGGAAGAGTCCAACTAACGCATGATCGGCGAACTGATTATGAAATTTATGATTGAAGAACCTTTGATTGGAGAAGAACGATTAACGAAACTCACGATTAATGGAGAAATGTTGACTGACTTGAAGTGGTGAATTTACGATGGATATTGCGAGATATGGTGGTGGAGCAACGACAGATGAGCCGATGGAAGACCGAATTATGCTATGCATGAAAATTGACGAATCAACAGTTGGAAATGGTATGATCAAGAGTGTTTATTGATTAAGGAAGAAGTGATCATCCAGCTAACCAGACCCATAAAACTTACGGCAAAGTCGAGGGATGTTCCGGCCGGGATGATTATCAGTAGAAAGGCGATATTGAATCCGCCAAGGCTCATAGGCATCAGCCTCACGCAGCGCGTCCGGTAATGTCCGAGGTGGTGGGTCCGATAAGAACCCTGGGTACCATGACCCATTTTCGGCCGAAGCATACTTCAGGGGACGGTTCCGAGCACAATGGGAGATCGACGGGTCTAAGAAAATGTCGAGATCACACTTCCCGTCGATCATGACCTGCAGGACGAATTCCACGACCTTCTTCCGCGGTGCTCCGGCGCAGCATCTACGCTGACAAAGTCGTCGCGTTCTCGGAGGCTTTTATCTATGGGGAGATAATGCGTCGACTCCCATATCTCCTCCGCGTGATGATATAGAAATGACTGGTACTTCGCTTCAAAGTCAGCAAACCAGCCGACTGAGCGGAAAGAGACGGGCGGAAGCATGATCTTGAAGGACTCCCAGGGACGTCGCGAGTACTGCAGCTCTACCTCCGGATGGGTGATCAGGTGACTACACCACTGATCAGCCGAAGGGGCGTGCGTGGAAACTGAAAAAAACATCCCTCGGGACGTGTCAAGTAGTCGAATACCACTTGTACCGAGACGTTTGTCAGATCAAAACTGCAAAGTTGACACGGAGTCCACGGCAAGATGTCTTCATCTGCTGCACCATCAGGCAACAAGATCAACGACTTCTAGTCACCCGTGCGAGGGAAAAGGAACCCCGCAGAGCCTTGATCAAGCGAGCCCTCACTCACGAATTCGCTGATCGCGGGACTGGATGGAATTTGCATGCCGATCAAGGCAGGGAAACCGCCTTGACTGTCATCTGGTTGATCGGGATCAATCGAACGATCATCATCTGATTTTCCTTCTGAAATGGAAAGAACTTGGCGTTGCCGCTTGGACCAAGATTTGGATTGCGAACGTTGAGCACGTCTCCTGGGTGAAGAAGTAGGACGAATGATGGAATATTCTGGCGAATAACCCTGAAGGTCAGCAGATGAGCTTGCAGCTTAATAAGTTCTCACCACGCCGGCCATTTGTAGGGACACACCAGCCAACACGGATTGGAGACGCGAGTGGAAAGACTGCAATTGCACATTTTCATCTTGAGCCTGGCGTAACTTATCGCGCAGTGCGTCGCGATCTGCAGACACGTAATTGAAGCGGCGTCGCGCTGTCGAAAGTTACGTCTTTAACATGGAGTTATCGGTGCGTAGACCCTCCAGCTAGGTCCTGCTAGCTGACGCCCCAACGACGCGATCACATATCCATCCATCTGGGCTATGATAGAGACGTATTCATCCATTTTCATGCGATTGTATTCATTTTCCTTTCGGATGCGATCGCGTTGTTGCTTACCTCTCTCAGACTCGGAGTTAATCCTGAACGCCTTCTCGATCAGGCGCTGGTTATTGGATACGTATTGATCATACGCTTCTTGTAGCACGCCCAAGCGCTGTTGGAGTTGATTAATCATCACTTGATCAGGGAGTACCGCAAGACGCGAGACCTCCTGCGCGTGATCACCAATGGTCTCCTCTTGAACAGACAGCATATAGCGGTCCCGATCGTGGCCGCCCTCCAGATCGCAGATCTGAGTGCGCCGGTCAGCTATGGTCGCCTCAGCAGCCTTTAGTTTGGACTTGAGATCATTTACCGCCGCGCGGACATAATCACGCAGGGGCGCAAACTATTCACGGGACCTCTTGATCTCATCCTCGCGATCGGCAACTTGACGTTTGGCGCATGCGAGTTGCTTTCGAACGTCGAGACTGTGTCCTCGAGAACAGATAGCGAGTTGAATAACACTACGACCTCCTCATCTCGCGTGCGGAGCGCCTCTTGCAGAGTCTATGCTTTATTGACCGCAGCGATCAGCTCATCGGCCTTAGAACGATCGAGGGCAAGAGCGCTGTTCGTGATTGCTGGAGCGCTGTCCGTGATCGCTTGCATGATTGAACATGTGGAAATGATCGATCATGAGGACCTGATCGTGACGCTACGGTTGATGAGTGGTGGCAGCCTGATCGATTGCGACTCGATCGATGATTATTGATGGGTGCTGACTACCTGATCAACGATGTCATAATTGATGGGTGTGTACTACGTGATCAATGGTGGCATGGTCAATGGTTGGTAATGGCAAGGTCGACCCCCGCCCCAACCGCTGTCCGGCTGGGACGAGGTTCAGGGGTGGCTGTAGTAAAGTGTACCATAAAATT
The DNA here is from genome assembly GCA_026184515.1 of Peronosclerospora sorghi. Classification (NCBI taxonomy): domain Eukaryota; phylum Oomycota; class Peronosporomycetes; order Peronosporales; family Peronosporaceae; genus Peronosclerospora; species Peronosclerospora sorghi. Next base: position 42,421,822 of record CM047587.1, on the reverse strand, counting down.
GGTGCACAATTGTGGGTGTGAATGTGGGCACAATCGTGTGTATAAATGTGTGTACAACTGTGTATACAACTGTGTGTATAACTGTGTGTACAAATTTAGGTACATGGACGGGCCATAGGATTAGAAGCGTCATTAGGTACGGGTACCTAACGGTTAGCGACGGACGACAGAGAAATCAGGTTGACTGGTCGACGAAGTACATTGGAATGGGTAGTTCTGATTGGTTGAAATTAGGTAATGGGTAGTTTTTAGGATATAAGTGCTAATAAAGTTCTCCTTTTGCTGCAACTAGCGCCTCCCTTCATTGCAACGCACCTCTACGTCCCGGGCGGGAGCACATAGTGCACGTTTTGGCCCACAGGAAGACGTAGAGCTCTTGGGTTCTTGGGAACTCAGCAGCAACTCCGCCAGCTGTGTCAGCGGCTTCTTCGTTTATAAAGGTTTTTCGGGAACTTGATCGAGCAGTGCGCTCTCACCTCTTCCCCATTGGTCCACGTTTGGCCCCTAGAAGTTCGGCTGCTTTAAGCGCCCCACGGGAACTCTAGGTGGAATTTAGTGGAAACCATCGATCAGCCCGTAGAACGAGCTGATCGACCCTCCTCTTAAGTTTAAGCGTAGAGTAAAAAGTATATTGGGTATTCTATTAGCGTACTAAGCTTAAGAGGATCGGCGATCGGGTGGTGAAGATTTCCGCTGCCTGATCAAGTACCCCTTCGCTGATCACCACCAAGATCATCTATCCACAACCTGCGAACTGGGATCATCAACCCTCAGTCGCTCCAACTCGTGATGGATCAGCTACATCGATCCGGAACTTGAGATTATTGATTATTGGCCCTGATCGCACCTGATCGCACCTGATCGCACCTGATCGACACCGGTCGATCTACTACGAGTTTATCCCAATCTTGCATCGGAATCTCGCGGATCTACGTCCCGGTCATCTGAAAGCGACCCGCCCCAAAGCCGTCGGGTACAAAAGGTGAGCAAGACACAAGAACAGTCACACAAGACAACAGGAGGACCACCTTCGTTAGTCGGCAGTCCGGGCGCCGTGGTAACGCCTGATCGAGCCTCAAGAACTTTTGTCAGCCGCTCCACCACACATTACTGTAGACAGACCCTTTCTTGTTGATTTCTAATCTTTGCCGTCTGCGTGGTAATAAACACCAGATACCGTTTCGACAACAACAAACAAGTTGCATCATGGGTTAGGTGCATGCTGGAACCACTGTCGAGAATGCATTTTTCTTCGTTTAGTTCTCGGGTAAACCTCGACACCGTTAGTACAAATTCTTCCTTCTTTTATCTCTTCTTCGGACAGTTTCGTAATAAATGCCCTACTTCACCGCACCCAAAACATCCTTTCGTTCTCGACGGTTTTTTCTTATCCCAGAAACCACATTTATCGCACCGCCATTATGCAGCCTTGCCCCCTTGTCTTCAAATTCAACTGCTTGGGCGAACTGATACAGCTCTGTAGCTTGTCTCAAATAATCTTGTCGGGTGTGGTCGTACTTGGAGATGAGTATCTGCCTAATCTCTGGTGCTGCGTGATTAATCACGTTGTTCAGCACCAACGACTCACAATTTGATCCTACTACCTTCGCAACAGCCGTCAAATAGAGATAGTGATCAGACCATTATCTTCCAGTAATTTTTTTGCGGTAAATAGCTTCATTACTTGCGCAGGCGTAATTTGAACATTAAAAACGGACAACGTTTTATACATTATGTACCACAGGGCTGTTTTTTGCACCACCACCCTTCCACTTGCCTGTTGTAGTACGATTCTGCTGGGCCCCCCAAATAATGGACCAGCAGATCTACTTTCACGTCTTCAGGCCATTGATAACCACATGCAGCCTCAGCCTAATTTGTCTTAAAAACTTTCTGCCCCTTGCTTAAAAACCCGAGCCTAACCCTTTACTGGCCTCGGTTCCATCGAACTGCCTAATTTGCAGTCGTTTTTCCTTTGGTGATGGCGTCCCCACCATTCCAAGCGTCTGTGGTGGCATGTTTCCTTGTGCGCCATGGACATTTTGTTGGTTGTTCACATTTTCTCCCTGTTCGTAGCGTATACCGGCTCCAGGCATCCTCACTCTGGAAAATGCATCATTCCCGGCATGACAAATTTCCTCAAAACTATGTCTTTCCTTCAAAACCGTCATAAAAGCTCTCTTTTCTTTGGTGCTGTCGCCTAGCGGCGCAATGATCATCTTTGTGTCGATTTGGTGCGCCTGTGCCACATCTCTTTCTCGAGTCTGATCGGCTCTCCAGACCTCGATTTTATTTAAACGATCCATAATGGATGTCAGCATCTCCATCATGCATGACTCTTGTTCATTTGCGCGTGCCTTGAGCTCCTCCTCAAGATCGGTTTGATCCATTATTGGGCTCATAACCTGTTCGTACTTTCTGTCTTCTCCATTAGTAATTTAACGCGTCAGTTTCGGTTTACCCCACGTACTCCAAGCATAAGAACAAAGTAACAGCAACAACAGCGAAATAATAACGTAATAAAGAGAATAGAAACTTTATTCACTCCAATTATCCACTAAGAAAGACTCCACAAAGTAAAACGTAATCAAACCACGATACTCCACACTCCACGAGAGAAATCGCGTTCCACCCTTGATAGAACGTACTAGGACCAAAAGTGTACTTGTGAGTCTTGTGTAAAAACAAAAGTGACTATATTAGATTTAAGCTAAATACTTAACATAATTAAATGTATGTATAAAATTGAGTAAGACCCATAAAATTGGGTATTACCCAAATGCATTTGCTGAAAAGTTGCATTAACCCATATGCGTCCGGGTACTCAATTGGTCATTGATCCTACTTCCGTTCTCTTCCTACTATGCATTCGTTTCGCCGAACTGGTGACTCGATGCCATAGTCGTTCAAAATGGATGCTATCGAAGACAAATTGTTTGGGTGATGTCGATTTTCACCCACCCACCCCGATGTCACCAAGATAATTCTCATGTTATTTATCTCCATGCCAGTAGAAAAAGTCATAAGATATTCCTCCCCTAGAACTAGTTTTTTTCGTACCACCAGACGTACTTTAAACCTTTCAATCGATCTGTCTATATTGGGCTTTGTTTTTGTTGTAATGTTTGTTGCCTATCTTTGCGTAAATGTGTAAAAAAAACTTGAGTCGTAGATGTCGATTTATACCTTGAATATAATGAACTTGTCTTTGTTGAATTTTCTCGCAACCAAGTATCCGTTAAAAACGATAAACAACACCCAAGACAGTATGTAGTGAGGGACTTGTTCAATTGAATGTGTATTGGGAAGTCGTTATCTTTCCAAACTTGTAATATGCATAAGAGTTGTACTTATAGCGATCATATATCTATCGTCTATTCTAAACTACCTATCTATACCTAATTTAAGGTACTCAGATTTGAGTAGCTCCTAAAAGGTACGAATTTAACATTGCTAAAAAGGAAAATAACCTTATACCTATTTTTGGGTATTTCAACAAGATAGTATATGTGTATGTAGGCGCGTAGCGGTCGCTGCGCGACCGATTCCAGACGCGATGAGTCGAAAAGATGTAAAAAATTAAGTATATATTAAACATTTTTTAAGTATTAAAATCACTAAGTATTTTAAGCTTGAAATCTTTCCACAAGTATCCATATGCATTTATAGCATCCGTTTCCGTATCTTGAATTTAGATTTCATCCAAACTTCCAACATGGCTACATGCATATTCAACAACATTTTTAGTGTCTCACATGTAGTCTTCTTCGCTGTGCTACTTGTAGAAATAGAAAACACAATACACAGTAGTGATTATGCAAAAAGGTCATAGAATACCTGGCCTGACTTTTCAGACTAGGTAGGATCTAGGAAACCAGAAGACTTATGCGCGCGACATGTGCCACGCGGAGCCGATCAAGCCGATAAGACGCTTAGAACTGAAATTGAATGGTATATTATTTAAAGTTACCTAAAACATAAACATACTAAAACGTGAATACCTAGGGTAACAGAAAATGTACCCACCCATTTCAGCCAATGGGGTTTCATCATCTTGGAGATACGTAGAAGATAAAACGGCTTCAAATAATTCCAACACTCTTCCTGAAACACCGGAGGCTGTAGCATCATCAATTCAATCCAATTTTCGATCGCAACTACTTCATCCTTGGCGCACTCACTTCCTTTGCCAACAAATCAGCCATCATGTCCACACTCGAAACATGTATTGGCGAAACATTGCCCTTCTTCGAAAAATCCTTCAGAAATTTCAACTTGATGTCGTATGTTTAGTGCTTCCAGCACTCACTTCATTCTCGACGTGCCTTATCGCCGCATGGTTATACATTTTCATAACCAGTGGCGTCTTCGCATGCACTCCAATCTCGTGAAACAGTTCCTTTAATCCAAGTGCCTCTCGACCGGCCATTGAGACAGCCAAAAATTCCGTCTCCGCGGTCGAGAGCACCACTGTTGTTTGCTTTCTGCTCATCCAATTCACCACCACACCATTTACGAAAATCATCATTGCACTCACGCTCTTCCGATATTCCTTGCCGTCGGCGAAATCCGCGTCGCTGAAACACGTAATGCGTTCGGGGAGGGGAAGCTCCTCGTCATGTGCCGGCTTCAGACGTAGTGTGCTAGTTCCCTTCAAATACTTCATAATTATAATCGCCCAATGTCGGCGTGTGCGTTCTTCTAGTAGCGAGGTGCACCGCGAAAGAAATATCCGGGCGTATGCACCTCGAGATTCACAGCAGACTGCCAACGAGGGATTGAAAACCCTTGATACACGGCATGTTAGGCTTAGCCTTCACCGGTAACAGCTCTTTGAAAGTCGTCACGCCATCCAAATTTAAAACAGGGGTCTTTGCTGGATTTAACTTTTCCAGGCCATGCGCCCTCAAAACATTAACTATGTTGGCCTCTTGATCAATGAAGTAACCAGCTTTTGGCCCTCCTCCTATCCGGATACACAAAAACTTTTTCACATGTCCAAGATCCTTCAGTTCCAATATCTTCATGTCATCAAAAACTTAGCAACAATTTCTTCGCTGGTGCCAGTGACCAAGAGGCCATCAACATATGCACCAACCAGTACCGATCCAGATTCGTTAGCCTTTACAAAAATGCAGGTGTCAGTGACACACTGCTGGAAACCGAGATTATCTAATGTTTCACACAGACAGGCGTGCCACAGTCGCCCTGCCAGCTTCAATCCGTAGAGATTCTTCTGTAACTTCAATGCTAAATACTTTTTCGATGTTGCTCCATACATTTCCAATCGTTCATCGCTAATTTACATGCCTTACGAAATTTCCAACAACACCTCGTAGTTTGGCTCCGTCTTAGTTTTTTAATACGCACTAGGGGCATCTCCATGCCGCGCAAATGTGTGATAACATAATAATAACCTTTACGTTATTGGTCCCCATTACAGTTGAAAACGTAAAACGATAATTTTTGCCGTAGATTTGTCTATCGCCTCTCGAAACAAGTCGTACCTTGTACCTATCTACCGACGCTTCACACTTCAATTTGATCTATAGAACCATTTGGTCAGGAGAGGTACGTGTCCAGGCGTTCGACGAACAATTGTCCAAGTTTTCAAATATTCGAGAGCCTGTAATTCAGCTCGCTCGTTAGCGGTCCACATTTCGTGACTTGAACTCGCATGAGCCTCCTTGTAGCTTCTGGGATCAGGCTATGCTTTCTTCTTTACGCCTTCGGCCGCCAGCGCCTCTGTCACAGCGTATACACATATCGTCCTGCCTACACCTGCCTCATTTCTGTTTTCAACAGATTGATGTATTTCATCATTCTTTCTCGACTTTAATTCGTCTAGATCTTGCCTTTTTTCACGTGAACCTTGGTAAGTTTTTCTCTTTCGTGTTTTCTTCCTTGTTCTGCGTGATTTTCGTGCTTGAGCACTTGCTTCTTGCGCACCAACACTTACTTGAGGCTAACCTAACTTAGGCTAACCTTCTGCGCCATCTTTTGTTGTTTCAGGACTTTTAGCGTCTTCATTTTTTGATTGTCTTGGAATTTTCTCGAGATGTTAGATCTTGTTCCACAATTTTTTCCAAACTTCCGGAAATATTGTTACTCATATCTTCAAAAGGGTTTCGAAGATTGTCACGTTTCGCGTAACACTGACTACACTGTCCTTTAGAAGTAACACCTTATAGCCCTTGGTCTTGTAGCTCCTACCCAAAATCAAAGCTCGCTCTGCATTCTTGGCTAGTGTTTTCTTCTTAGGTTCCCTCTATACCATACATGGGGACCCAAAAATAACAATGTATGTAAGAAGTGGCCACTTGTCGGTTAACACTTCGATCGGCGACAAGCGCTCTTGTCGGAGTACGTTGAGTATGTAGGCAGCATACTAAGCCGCCTACGACCAAAACACCAATGGAACACCGGAGCCAAATATCATTCACCGAACCATATTGAATATGATTCAGTTCATTTGTTTTGTCTTGCCATTCGAATATGGGTTTCCTGCTTCAGTAACTTTTCGGCGAATACCAGTCTATTTTCAAAACAGATCAACATTCTGGTACTCGCCTCCGTCATCTGTTCTTAGAACATGTACGCAACAATCGAACTTGTTTTCAAACCAAGAAATGAAATTCTCGAACATCTTTGCCGCCCGTACGAAGTATAGGGCGGCAAACACACGCACATAATTGAAATAGTAGTCCACAAATACAACCAAGAACCTGTTTCCACGTCGATCGCGAGGTGTGATTGGACCCTTGAGGTTACTGCAAATCACTCCTCCAGTGCGATCTATAGGCGCGTTCCTGCCTGAGTCCTTCCTTAGTTGCTTGCTGCGCGTTGCCTTGTCTTCTGCGCAGGTCAAGCAATTAGACTTTTTATTGTCCGTGAGGACTATTCCTGACCTGTTTTCCTAGCCAGACTTTCGACTGTTTCATACGCTAGATTTCCAAAACGTACATGTAAGTGGTGAATACTTACTTCGTGAGTTTCATTCCATGCATTTTCGACCACATTGTTGAAAACCATTTTCGAAAAACCACCGCCTGTTTCGTCATTTTTAGCACAGGTCAAACTGGCTACAAGTACACCTCCAGACGTTTCGACCGGGAACAGAAGTTGCGCTTTAATACTACATTCATACGCCGAACGTTGTCGACAATGATGCATCCCTTTTTGGTAGTTTTCCAAGCGAATTAAGTTTTTTGACAGGTTAGGTGCGTAAACACCTCAGTCAGCTCAAATGACTGGTGCATCTTGGTAAATCGACCTCAAATCAGCTTGCCGACCTTATTGACCCTTAGAGCACCACATTAGGGTAGGGAAAATGCGTCATTTGGACCACATTTCTACATCGTAGAGCAGCTCCGCATTTGACACCAAGTGTCTACTTGCGCCGTCAACGATTGAGAGGTTTTCATCTGGTATTTATTCGAAACTTTTCTTGGTTTCTTCATCCGAAAACTTATCAATAGTTGACAGAACCACTTTTCTGGTGTGTCCTTCACTGGATTTCTTGGATTTTCCTCTCACTCAATTTGTTTGAGGTCCTGTGACGTCTTTCGAGACAGTTTCTTCAAATGTTTACTTCACTGGCACAAGTGTATCACCCCCGCCTACCTTCATTCGGTACTACCGAATTTTCATGCATTATGGGGGGGCTTGCTTCTTACTCCATCATATTCGAACTATTGAGCCCATTCAATGATCTCTTGAGCGTGGGAAAGGTAGTCCTACCTAACAGGATCCTACCTGGCTATCAACATGATTTTCAATCTTGGGGCAGCGAAGTTAACTATATTTTCCACGATAAACTTTTCACTTGACCCACTTTTCACGGGCCAGAGCTACTAAGTACAAATAATGCTCGGTCAAGCTGCACCTTGTATCTTTCTCTGCGGCAACCAACATGAGGTCTTTCATATTTGGTTACCAGAAGCTCATGTTGAAGCACCTACAGCAGGTTCAGTATTATTAGCCGGTATTTTATTAAAATTAGGAGCATATGGTATGATTAGATTTTTAATTCCTTTATTTCCAAAAGCTACTTTATTTTATACACCTTATATTTTAGTTTTATGTTTAATATCGGTTATTGATCAGAAAAAACAAAAGCAAATTATATTTGAAAAAAGACGGAAATTTCTAAACCAATTAATAAAACTATAATAATTAACGGTATAAAATGCATAAAAAAATAACGCTATTTACATTCAACATTGTCCAAGCAAAACCTGCAATTACTTTTAATAAGAAATTAAAAAAAAAATTGAAGAATTTAAAAAAAAATTACCTTTTTGGTTATTTTTATTTTTTTCATTTTTATTTATTGGAATTTTATTAGTTATTTTTGGGGATGATCCTTTTTTAACTTTAGCTATCCAAAAAGAAACAGTTCCTTTTCCTTTACCCATACGATTTTCAATTGGTTTTGTAGTAACAGGTATATCTGGAAAAATTCGAATCCAAATATATATATATTATTCTAATATGATAATTTAATAACCTTTATGATGGGATATGTTGATTCTAAATCCCAACCACATTTGCGCTAAAATGAAGTGCAGGTGTGGCGATAGCTGCCACCACGGCCCTGTATTTGCGTGAAAATCTTCGGCGGCCATACCCTCCAAATGATCGCCTAGTTTGTTAACCTTGAGGCGTTCCCTCCAATTAAATCCAGAAGTCATTTCAGCAATTTCAATGGACTTCATGAAGAGGTAGGATCATTGCTTGAACACGGCAACTAGTCCTGGGTAAACTTCCTTGCCCAAAAACTTCTCGACGGCCAATTTAGGTATCTTGCGCATTGAATGGCCAAACTGTGGCGCATGCATTTTCCCGGCGGTTGTATTACCGCCGCCCACACCCGGCACACCACTTGGTGCCTCATTAGGTATCTTTCATCATTTTCGCGTAGTACTGCACCAACTCGAACGCCTTCGCCCTCAGTCAGATCGCTCAGAGTCATCTGCTGGTCGAACAGACGGTAGCTCTGGAGCCTTTCACGTAACTCAGTGTCCTTCACACGTACTGGGGATCTCTTTCCTCGACCCAGATGATACACTTTCCTCTGATCGCTTGCCTTGTGCCTCTTCAACAGAGTTTAGGCGCGCTAAATGTCTTTCAGGCCTCAGAATGGACTGCATGGCACCATTAGACCCAGCCACGTTTTATCTCCGCAATCACTCAACTTTTTAACGAAAAACAACTTTCAAATAGAAAAATGTTTGCTAGCCCTTCAATCAGGGGACTTTCCACTAGCTCCACTAGAAAACGTAACGAAAATTCCAAAGAGAACTTATAGGCGAGAAACTCCAATTAAACTTCCAAACCTTGGGCTCATAACCTGTAGAAAATAGAAAACACAACACACAGTAGTGCTTATGCACAGATCTTATACTACCTGGCCTGACTGTTCTGACCAGGTAGGATCTCGGAAACCAGAAGACTTGTGCGCGACGTGTGCCACGCGGAGCCGCTCAAGCTGATAAGACGCTTAGAGCTAAAATTGAAAAGTGTATTATGTAAAGTTACCTAAAACATAAAAATACTAAAAAAATGTATACCTAGAGGTAACTGCAAATGTACCCACCCATTTCAGCCAATGGGCTTTCTTTATATTGGAGATACGTAGAAGATAAAATGGCTTCAAATAATTTCAACACTACTTACTGCGAGTCAGTCTATGAAAAAGTATATTATGTAAGGTAATTGTATTTTTTAACTTAAATTTGTACGAAGTGGTCCACTGCAATCTTGCATAACATGAGATTTGATTTTGTCTACGCCCGGAAGATCGGCTCCGTTCAGTTGAAGTTGGCTTTGTATTAACTCATTAACACAACCTTATACCCTCTCGGCTATGACTAAGTTTCTACAAGCTACTGAAATTGCTGTTCTCTTTCTTCGGTCCTTTTCGGATTAGCTGTTGCGTCGGTATGGTTTCGTCCGTCGTATTGGTTTTGCCAGGTCATTTTGTTCATGAGGTTTGTCGCTCCATACTAACGGGGTCCCGTTTGGTAGTATGGAAACCTGAACTTTGGTGGGTATCGAACCCGTGACCTATCGCTTGTAAATCGGGTGCTCAACGAGTGCACCAGGGGAGGGGGCCAGCCCCCCAGATCGGCTCCGTTCAGAAGAAGACGACCTTTTTTCACAGAGATCGATCGTCAAAGGACTTATATGATGGGGTCTCAATGTCTGCATACACAAATCTTTAATTACGTAAAACCAATTTGCAGAAACATATTGGATAGTAATGGTCGTTTAAAAAGTAAATATCCAGAGAATTCGCACTGTCCCTCACAACATACGCCTTTCATGATCGAGCGTTCTCTGTGTCGTAATACCTGCCGTCTTTGTGTCATCACACTGTAGAGCTGAGTCGTTCCCCGCCGTGAGTGAATTGTCTGGTTACGCTCAAATGAGGGAAACCGCATGCTCCGAGTCGACGAATGAAAAATGAGGAAAGCTACCAAGCCAATTCGAACGACTGGCGTCGTCACGGAGTATACAAACGAGCAAGATTTCTCGTGCCGTGGCAATGGATGCATGTGACAAATTCTACAAGACTGCCATCCAAAACAATGCAGCTTTCAATCATTTTAAGCACAAATTCAAGTTCGATATCAATCGTTTGAACAACGCTTAAAGAGTTACGAAAGCATCAAGCTAATTCGAAACTAAAGCCTGGAAATTTCATTTTGATGGCTTTAGGAGGTGAATGCCCCCAAAAAAATCCCTGTAGAAAAAGGCAAGAAACCGGTAACGGAAGTGCGCAAGAGATTTAATTCTGATAATGTCGAAGCATGGACAAGATTTTGCGTCACTCTGGTTTTTCTCGTGTGAATCCGCTCCGGACAATATGGGGGTTTGAACGAAAAGGTGGTAGCAAGTTCAATTTGGAGGTGTACGCTTATATGACCATGGGGAGCGAGTATTTCAAAAGCATCAGACTAAGATACTTGGATCATGCGCTAATGCCGCCAAGCACAGACCCAATCCGTGAGTGGAGCAGACAACGTAGTCTCGACCCTTCCAAAGATTTGCAGCAGCTGCAATTGCTTCAATACAACCCAAACCATACAGAAAAAACTTAGGAGGAGCTTCTAGAGATAGCGGGACATGTTACTGCGGAAGCGCACGAAAGAATTTGAGTAGTAGGACGCAGTTTTCTTTTCGACACCCAAAATGAATTCGTGGGACAAGTTAATATTGTACTGAGTGGATTCAAGTCGTGGAAAGAAGGAAAAGCGTCTTGCGCTAAGGTTTCAAAACTGAAGTACCCTACGGATACCGTCATGAGAATCATGCGGATGTCTCAACCCCATATCCGACCACTTTAGCCAACCCTAGCCCTGGGGACGTCACATCGCACGTCGCCGCTAAATCTTAACCACAGGCCGAGCACGTCTCGAGCGACATGTCAAACGTAACCAGCTTTGTGAAGGCGGCAGAAAGTGTTGGAATTATTTGAAGCCATTTTGTCTCCAAGATGGTGAAACCCCGTTGGCTGAAATGGGTATGTACATTTTCCGGTTACACTTTCTATATGGCTATACTTGTTTAGTTAACCTTATATAATACACTTTCCTTTTTTCTCCCTTTTTCTTACGTCCCTACCTCCGCGCTAGCAACGCTAGTGTGTATTTGCGTGCCCTATATACGTGAGATTTTGCCTACAAAAAGCACATCCGCTGGGGCGTCGTCCTCGAGACCTGCACCTGGACCTAGGCTTCAACATTTGGATTAAGTTGCGATCTGCAGCTGGCTACAGCAGCCGGAAAATTACAACAGCCAGGAAGGAAAACACAAGAAAAAAACGGATCTTGATTAGGACCAAAAATACCGCTACGATAGGTTGGCGGATTACCTTTTCGTTGATCGATCACGCTTACCTACATGTCGGTGACGGCAGGTTGGCGGCCTACCTTGTCTCCCAGTCAAGAAACCGACTTCGTTCTCTGACCGGAAAGAACGAAAAGGAGTGTCCCTGCTTTAAACCAATGGACAGAATCTTCAAGCAAAAGGCCAAGTTTAATCTGCCTATCGTATATGACTCCACGGCACCCGCTTCTGTTCCCGAGCAGCGAAGTCAGCGGGAGGTATCCTTGTCGTCGGAGGCAGACGAAGCGGACGAACAGGGCATGGGTGATGCTGTTTTTGGTGAAGGAACGGTGGACAGGTCCGATAGGGAGCTTGCTGCTCTTCTTGAAAACGACGGCGACGTCGCTGAAGGAGAGCTAGAGCCGCTTCCTCCCCTTATATTCCTTAACCCGTTCATGGAAGAAGTGGTGGCAGTGACAGGGACTGCGTGTGCGGCCCCCGATCAGCAAGCTTACCGGAGACGAGGAAGAACAGCGTCCAATTCCACGAAGGGGAAGAAGGACATTAGAGTCTCTCTCGTCCACACCTGGGGCACAATCCAGCAGAAATTCGTTTGCTCAGGCGTTTCTTACTGCGGGCAGCGAAAAATCAAAACATGTCGCTAAGGCTGCCGCCGACCGTTTGAAGTTCGAAAAGGATGTGTGGAGGCATGAGATGAGGAAGGAAAACAGAGGAGGAAGTGAGAGGAGCAGCAGGAGAAGAAGAGAAGGGTGTGGTAGGAGAATCAGGAAGAAAAGAGGTGGAAGCGGGAGAAGAAGAGTGGAAAGAAGATGTGAGAGTGGGAAGACAAAAAGGAGGAACGAAATCAAAAGGTGGCGATGGCGACTGTTGCTATAGAGAAAGGCTTATCTGTCGACACACTACAACAGTACTTCAGCGCAATAGATAGTTCACTATAAATGACTCGAAGTAAAGCAATACGTGTAGTGCTTTTCAGATAAAATAATGCTGTAACATCACTCAGTAATACTTCCGTTTTAGATTCATATCATTGCTGCAGATACAAACACCACAGTAATTGGTCGCTATGGCACCAGCTCTAAAGCCTTTGCGATCCTACCGAGGTCACTATTCTGCTGAGTAGTGCAGTATTTTTAACAGAGTCGTCGAGAGTTGTAGACATGCGGGCGTCGGATTTTGAATCAAGAGAAACGGGTGTGGCTTTTATCGGATAAGCTTGCTTATCTTTGAGAAGGTTTACGTCGAGCATCGAGCCGAGAAAGTCCGTGATAGGCACCTCATCAATTGGGCGACCCAAGATATCAGCTCGATACTCAGGAGTTGATGAGAGTATCTTAGGGTCGTAAAAGTTAAAGAGGTCTTGGGGCGTCTTGTTGCAATTTGAATCCCCTACCTTTATACGCTGCAAATAGTCCAGGATCGAAAAGGTGAAACGATCGATGACCGAAAGTCCCAACTGTATATAAAAATTGAGCAGGTCGGCGAGATCTAGGAGTTTATTGCATCAAACGAAGCTCGAACTCAGAATGGTGCGCGTACGAGTTTTCAATCTGGGGTTACAAGAAGTGACTAAGGCCTTTTTTTTAGTCTGATCATTCCAAAAAAATCCACGCACTAGTAAGAACAGCAATAAAGCTAGCGACAGAGACTTCAGAGTCACGGTAGTCCACCTCGACATTTCTTCATACCTGCTCAGCAACATGAAATTAAGAAACGCAAATCGTGCATCTTAGGCGGATTGAGGTAGCTTGTAATTCAACAAGTTGATCTTTTGCGTCCGGATGTAAATACGTGGCCTGAAAAGCAGTTGCGAGCGTTGCATGTGTTGGAAGGGCGCGCAATTCCTGCGGCACCTCGCGTCGCGTGAATTGTTGTTATTTGGCGACTTTTCGATGAAATCGTGGTGTGCTCTACATAACTTAAGTTAAGTACAGCAACGTACATATATATGCATATTATTAGCTTAAGTTTAAATCTTAACACGAATAAAATCACTTTTGATTTTGACTTAATTCGATCACGTGATTACTTTGGAGTGGAGTACGGCGTGTTTACGCCTGGAAGTTTCTCTTGGTTTTCTCGTGGTTTGTAGATTGTGTTACGGTCTTGCCTCAAGGCTACGTGGAACATTACGTGAAATATAACGTGGATAATACAGATTGTTTGCGTTTTATTACTGGTCTTACGTTTCTTTCTGTTGCTATCGTTCTGCCGTGGAAAAACTCGCGCTAGTACTCCCAGAGTGTTTCGAACGCGTGTGTGTGTGAGTACGCTACTGCGATATGAGTGACGACAAACAGCATGAAAGTAGAGCTGCCAGCATCAGGATAATCTATGCCCCAGCATTGGGTAGATCATACTGTTAATCAGCGCTATATCCATATTCTTAAAGATTCTTCGTTAGATCTAACTTGACTATCTGGAATGCCGAGACGTTTGACCGGGTGGTAAAGCAACAACGCATTGTCAACGTGTCTATAGTGTCCAGAAGAGAGAAGTATCCCCCTGATCCGAAGATTACATTTGCGCTTGTTAGAACACCTTGAGCACAACCTTTTAGCCTTTCCCTTACGATCACTGCCCAATTGTATGTATGTCGATGGTATCCTTCTTCCCAAACGCAGTCTAATGTTAGGAAAAGCAGCACCAAGCGCATAGTTTTAGTAGTAAACGTCCACCTGATCTATATATGCGCCTTTATATATAAAACGCCACGCCTGTAGTTCGTTTGAAAGGCTTTTTTTCGTTGACGAGCTCACGGAATTGCTCGGCATCGACAGCTTGAATATTGGACTCGCCGGCGCTTTCCAGGGGTCCCACTTCCTCGAACCAATCTAGCCACGCGTGTCCGAAAGATGGCATCATGTTGTGCAACACAACACATGCGACAGTCCGGTCACCAATCTTAGCGAGATCGCTTATTTTATTGATTTGCATCCGGATCTCACGAAGAGCGCTCCATCTTCCTTTGAGAATACCAATTGCATGTTCTGCTCTTACCCGCGATTTCTCGAGGCAAAGTTGAATTTGGCATTGTCTGGCGCATTTGAAGACGGATCTTTCTACGCGGGGACAAGGAATTTGGTGGCACCGTATGCGGAATCCGCAAGCAAGTACTGCCCTTCATCGAAAAAAATTCCCGGGTACCTTGACACCGTCATTGACGTGAAAACAGTCGCATCAGCGCAAGATCCTGGCCAGCCGATATTGACAGCAGGGAACCTCTTGTCGTTGTCGCAAATGGCCTTCCTCGACAGCAAGCAGCAATGCTTCCTGTCCCAGTAAACATCCCTGTCAATAGCAGGCCTTTGCGACAATGGCAGTGTGGTTCCATCAACGAAGCCGACGCAACCCTGGAACCCTTCCATCTTCAGCACCTGCGAGATTTCCCTCCGTCTCGCCTTGACAGGCCAACAAAGGAAGCGAACTTTTAGTTGGAGCACGGCGCGTACGACTCTGTCCGTGAACAAGCAGACGGGTCCATCTATATAATTTCCCAAACAGAGTGAGGCAGCAGTGTGTTAATTCAAAAATTCTTTTGCTAGGGCATTCGTGAAAGAACACTTTACCTGCGCCGACTCTAAAGAACAGTGATTCCTGCTTCACCGCTGCCCTTTTCCCATTATGCACCAATCGCCAGAGGGCAACGGCCAGCTGCCAACTAATAGCAGTTTGCTGATTGTTTGTTGCATCGGTTGGTTGTTCAAGACTTTCAAGTCCTCAATTTCTGCCCCTGAGCGTACGGAAGCTGTCGGACGACATTCGAACCAGGGCTTTGAACTCTACCTCCGCAAGAGAAAAAAAACTGTTCACCATGAAATCGGAATTTTGCGGGAGACCGACGCGTAACGGACTCATTCACCACCATGAACAAGTCGGGAAACTCTTCGCGTTTCTTTTTCCTCGTCTTCGTCGTCAAAAAGGGCCGAAACACACTGCAGCTGGAGCACAGACAGTAAGAGGCTTCGCTTTGAAATGCGGGGCATTACTATGTCATCCTATGTATGCAAAGGTGGACAGAAGTCGCTATGTCGTAATATCGTATCTCGGAGATTTTAGGGGCTCAGAGGTTGCGTGTAAGAGAATGTTAAGGGCTCAGGGGAGTTTAAGGGTTTTTCAGCGGCAGTAGGTGCGGGTGGGTGTATGGGGTATGTACGGACAAAACGGCCATCCGTCTACGGATAAGGGTGTCCGTAGCCTCCGGAGGTGACGGATGGCTGTCCGTACAACTTCCTACGGACGGTTGATCCGTACTCATAACCCTCATCCGTAAAAATCGAGCCATATTTGTAACCCCCTATATCATTGGTTCGCAATTCTGCTATATTTAAAGTAATGTAGTGTTTCACCTTATATGAGATGTGAAAATGACCCCCGAACCCGACCCGTAGCGGAAGCAAACATTGTGGAAAGGCATTCTTGAAGTCAACGTATTCATGTCACTGACGTTGAAGAGGGCAGATGAGGAGTCAGTAGCCCTAGAGGACAAGTTAATAGCATCAGAACCAGAGAATTAAACGCATCCTAACGCAAAATGTGTTTTAAATATTCATTATACTAGTTTTTGTCAAAACCAGGTATGTTTATCGTTTCCTTTTATACCATCGATAATTTCGTGCTTTTAATAGATAAGATAGTCTACCTAGAAGTATTACTACCTATTATTAGGTACGAAAATTAGTGTAGGATACACGGTAGATTGAAGTTTGCTATAACTTCAGCTCTTCTGCATACTTCATGTTATAATAGCTAACACTTCCCATTAAACATTCGATTGATAAGTTCCTGACTCGGTTGTGTTCTTCTACAATCTGCAAACTTTCTTGGGGTGTTGTTTTTATCGTCAACGGATTATTGGTTGCGATAAAATTAACGAAGACGATTTCAGTATAATGAAGACCTCTACGAATCAAGCTTCTCACTATCTACGCAAAGATGAACGACCAAAAATTTCAACAGGTTATGAGCCCAAAGACTTAAGATGTCGCTTGACGAAGACCTTCGTGAATAAAAACTGGCAGGATTTGGAGCCGAAGGAATGAAAGTTTTGGATATATTCCAAAAAGTTTGTGATCGTCTTGATACGCTGGATAATTCAAGGGCTGCTCAAGATGAGAACAATTTCGGCTTTAATGATTCGATGAGATTGGGCACCCGGTTGCGGTTGGCGTCGCTTGAGAGCACGCCGGAGCGTATGCCCAAAGCTCAAGGTGGTTGTAACCAAAATTTCGGATTTGGTTCACATATGGAAAATCGCCAACCCGCTTTCAGAACACCCTCTGCAAATACAGAAGTTTTCTATAAGTGTTTTCGACGGTACGGAAGTGTATCGTGGGTTAGGTGCAGGTTTTAAATAATGCGGGTAATATTTATTCGTCAAATTTAGATTGCAGAATCGGCATGTGGATTATCTTGGAGTGGAGCCATAAAAGTCGACCTCCTGGAGCATTATCGCATCGGAACTGCTGAAATATACTACAATCGACAAGTTGACACGGGGTGAACTCTGTGTCCTACGCTGATGGATGTGATGAACAAAATGCTTAATGCATTTCACACTTCTATCACCTCTGCCCAAGCTAAGAAAAATTTTACGAGTCGAAAAAATCCTAGGCGATCCTGGAACGATCACTATCTTTATTTAGTTGCTATTTCAGAAGCCGTAGGCGTCAGTGAGCCACTTGTTATAGACGATGGTTTATTGTGCATCGCTGGATTTGAAAACCATTTAATGGCAAAATTTGACCATACAAGGTCAGATTATTTGCGCCACACAGAGGAATGATGTCAATTTTTGCTCAGGACGTAGAGGGTGAAGCACGATGTACCAAGGCTTTCGGTGCTGATACAGATCACATGGTGGAAGAAAAGAAGAAGGTCATCAAACCTGTTATTTTAAGTTTTAGTCGTTTATTTAGTGCACTTTATTTATACTTTTATAAATTTAAATTTATATAAGAATTAAAAAATTCCAACTATGGAATTTATTTTTATAATTTTTAAATAGAAAAGGTATTTTGATACTTTTAATATGCAATTGGCATGGAGGCGGAAAAATGGGACCCATTCAATCGTTTAAAATGTCCCAATAAGGCCGATAAAAAGGTTGATTTCTCGCTAACCATTAGCGATAACCCGGCCGGGATAGATCGCAGCACTCGGATTTTGGACAGTTGTGCCATTATGCACCTTGGCAATGAAAAAAATTACCTGCGTGGTGGTGAAGTGTGAATGCAGCCTGTTACCTGGTAGATGACAAAAAATTGGAAGTTTTGATGAAGGGATGAATTAAAAATTAAAGTGACTACAAATGGGATGTTCAACACAATGCATGTTGATTACGTGTATTAAGTTGAAAACCTGTCAAAAAACATCCTGTCTTATGGTATTTGGAAGGAAAAGGGTATGAAAGGGCTTATGTTAAGGGCAACAAAAAAAATTTGCATACAGCCACCCAGAGTCTAATTTTTGACTTTCAAAAGACAAATAATTTGTTGACAGTTATGGTTGATGATATCGTTGATCAAAAACCTGTTTTCAAGTGTTCTCGCAATAATGGAGAAATAAAAGAAGATTTGGCTCGAAAACTGGATGTTCAAAAAGGGTCATTGATGCATTTTCATACTAGACTTGGACATCTTAACTATGATGCTATAGAACAGTTTGCCAAAGATCCATCGAGTGAGATCGAACTGACTGATCGCAAAAGGATGAATTGTTTTACCTGTAAAAATGGATGTCCAATAAGGGTCATTGATGCATTTTCATG
>CM047587.1:42381684-42403190 GCA_026184515.1 Peronosclerospora sorghi | reverse complement strand
ACCTGTAAAAATGGATGTCCAATAAGGGTCATTGATGCATTTTCATGCTAGACTTAGACATCTTAACTATGATGCTATTGAACAGTTAGCCAAAGATCCATCGAGTGGGATCAAACTGACTGATCGCAAAAGGATGAATTGTTTGACCTGTGCCCAGCGCAAGCAAACGAAAAACCCGCAGTCAGTCGAGGACCGTGGTATAAAATCTCCAATTGATCGAACTGGCGGTGTAATTTTCTCCGACCTAAAGGGGCCTATGACGCCGAAAGATTAATAAGGCTATAGATATATGGTCAACTTTGATGATCATAAATCAAACTACGTCCGTGTGTTCTTGGCAAAAACCAAATACATTGCAGCCAAAAAATTGCATTTATTCAAGTCCTTCGAGCGGCAGCTTAACTACAAGGTACATATATTACGTACCGATGGTGGGTACGAATATAAAAACCTTGATGGTTTCTGTCAACAAACTGGTGTTGAGCGTCAGATAATTGAAACCAAAAACCACGCCCGTAATGAAAAGGCCGAACGAATGCATCGAACTGTAATTAATATGGCAAGATTCATGCTGTGCTCAAGTGGATTAAATATTTCTTTTTGGGGCGATGCGGTTCAATATGCCGCTTATATACTGAACCGCAGCTCAAGTGATCGGAATTTCAAGTGTCAATCGCCTTTAGAGATATTGACAATTAATACCCTTAAGCTTGGCGAAATCGTTTCATTTCGTTAGGCGTGTACCGTTTTTTTGCAACCCTGGGAAAAACTATTTTGCGCACAGGGCTCAAGTTGCTTTAAGTATCGGCAAGAGCGAAATAAGTCAAGCATTTCAAGGTCTATCTCAAGTCGGAACGAAAGGTTGTTGTAACGCTACACCTGAAAAACATTGAAGCGTTGAACGAAGATCAAAACAACAAGGTGCGCAAAGGACTGATGAAAGATCAACAATCGGGGGGGGGGATTCAGTGGTTCAAGAACCCAAGACCAAGAATAAGAATAAAAACAAGTTGCAATGCGAGAGAAATGTTACGAGAAGCCAATCCAAGAAACAGAATGAAGATTCAAGTAGTATTGAAGAATCTACGACTAAAATCCATGATGGTCAAAAAACGATGAAAAATTTGGCCCGTTAACTATGTAACGGAAATGGACCCAAAAAGCATCGAGGAAATGCGCAGCTCCAATAAATACAAGTGGAATATTGCGATGCAGGAGGAGATAAAGCCTTGCAAAGGAATGAAGTTTGGACTGTCGTGGAGAAACCGAAGGATTGTCGACCTCTGGGTATTCGAGACAAAACTGGACCAAGATTGAAATATCGAAGGTAACATGCAAGGCTTGTTGCGTGCGGAAACGAACAGAAGTTCGGCGTGAATTACAACCTTACTTTCGGCGCAGTTATCGATATTGTAACCGTGAAGCTGATATTAGCTTTGGTGGTTAAGTGGAATATGCCTGATCGGCATGGTGATATTCTAAATGCCTGTGTAAAGGCATCGGGAAATGAGCATGATATTTTTCTACACATGCCTCGAGAATGGATGAAGCAAGCATTGAGGAAACTAAATAAACATTAAGTCAAGGCAATAAAGCTAAAAAAGACTCTTTACGGTCTCAAACAGGCAGGACGGCTATGGATTTAGCTGATACACGGAAAGTAGAACGGATATGTGTCTCTAAGTGAAGCGAGTTGGTGACAAAGTTGTAATTGTTGGAATTTACGTGGATGACTTTCTCGTGACTAAGACTAAGGCGGAGCTCGTGACCAAGTTCTCCAAGACCTCAAGTGTTTGGAAATCAAGAATTTGAGAAAAATATCAAAATGTTTGGGTGTGCTGATTACATTCGACAGCAATTTCGAATACAGACTAGATCAAGAAGTCACAATTGACGGAATCTTAAAGACTTTGGTTTGCAAGATGCAAATACAGTCAGGAAACCAATCGGTCAAGATTCCGAATCTTTAGCACTGCAGCCAAGTAACGTTGTAAAAAGTACTGGTTAAGTGAAAATTAAGGATTTTCAATCCCTCGTCGGAAATTTTCTTTGGATTACAATATCTATCAGATCTGACATTCCATACGCTGTAGAAAAGGCTACCAGAAGAACTCATGCGCCTAAAATTATGGATTGAACATCTTGCGAGGAAGATAGCGCGGTATCTCAAGGGTACCAGATCTCTAAAACTGAGTATGTGTAAGCGTGAACACTTGAGTGAAGGTTTAAACGTGAAGGCGTATAGCGATGCGGACTACGGTGGAGAAAAGGAAGACCGAAAAGTGGCTACATGTGGCTTGATTTTCGTGGATGGTATGTTAGTGAGCTGAATCTGCAAGAGGCAATGTGGCGTCTCATTATCGACAATGGAAGCTGAATATTATGCCACTTCGACCAATGTAGTGAATTTAGTTGGTTTCAAGGAATCGCTCGAAGAAATACAAGTCAATACAAATCTACTCATACAACTTTTCATGGATAACAAGCTGCAATCAAGATTTTAAGAGGGGTTGAAAGCAGTTCAAAAAGTAGCATGTTGATAACACCCAAGTTTATTATCTCCAAGTTACAAGACAACATCTGAACCTTTATATGTTGATACAAAGGATATTCTTGCTGTTGGGATTACCAAGGCGTTGGCTGTTCCACCATTTGTAGAGCTAAAAGCGCGATCGGGCTTCAACTTTTGTGATTACCGAAACTCATAATGAGGAGTGTTGAAAATATTCATTATACTGGTTTTTGTTAAAACCGGGCATGTATATCTTTTCATTTATAGAATTGATAATTTCGTACTTTTAAGCGATAAGAAAGTCTACTTAGAAGTCTTAGTAGGTACGAAATGTAGTGTAGGATACACGGCAGATAGAAGTTTGCTATAACTTCAACTCGTCTCCATATTTCATGTTAGAATAGCTAATCCCTTCTCAACAAACATTCGATTGATTAAGTCCCTGACTTTACTGTCTTCTTCTACTGTCTGAAAACTGTCTTGGGGTGTTGTTTTCATCGTCAACAGATTATTGGTTGCGATAAAATCAACGAAAGACGATTTCAGTATATATGGCATTATCGACCTCTACGACTCAAGCTTATCACTATTGTTGAGGGTTGTCCATACAATAATCACTTCTGTTTGAAGAACCGGTTGATACCGGTAATACTTGTTGTTCAGGTATTTGACCGGTAGCGAGATAGCCGGCGCGAGACGGCTGCCCATGAGCATTTTTGATTGGACGAAATCGCAGTAACTTTTTCCAATGAAAGGTAATACTTGTTGGTCCGGTATTTGACCGGTAGCGAGATTGCCGGCGCGAGACGGCTGGCGCGAGACGGCCTCCCATGAGCGTTTTTCATTGGACGAAATCGCAATGATTTAAAATCGTTTATGTGCATGGAATTATGATTAAAGTTTAGGACTAAATCTTTAATTATAATAATACACTTTCTTTCTTTCTCTCGAATATTCTCCCCTTCTCAGCTTCCGTCAACACTTCTCTCAAGATTTTGACAGGTTATGAGCCCAAGCGCCATGTCATCAAGTAACTCTTCCGCCAGCATCTGCATTGAAAAGTTCTACGGAGACAACTATGCGACGTGGTGCCGATCCATGAGCGGCGTATTCCTCATGAATTCAGTCTGGCATGTCGTAAATCGTGAAACAACCACAACCTTCACGGACTCCCGCGGCATGGATGAATATGTGAAGGCAAGCAACGTTGCGTTTGGATTGATGTTTCTGCATATGGATACGGAGTATCATCACGTGGTTGGTGATTGTGAAGAAGATTGGGTCGCATGGACACGTTTAACAAGTCTTTACGGTGGCTCCGAGAAAGCTGGACGGATCTACCTCAAGCGCAAATTGTTCACCATCAAGATAGCATAAGGTGATAGTATTTTGCACCACTGCAATGAAGTTCTCAACATCGCGGCAAAGATCAACAGTATCAATGCTAAGATGGAAGATGAAGATGTCGCCATCTGCATGCTCCTCAGCCTTCCTAAAACTAATGAGAACGCTGTTCCTAACTTGGAAATGAACAATGCAGAACTGCGAACTCGAGATGTTGTCAAGGTGCTAACGAACGAGCACACCAAGCGTCAAGATGAGAAGAAAGTGACAGCAGAATCGACACTGAAAACCAAAAGGCAACCAAAACATTCAACACCATACGCAAACCGTACAAATGCACGTACTGTGGCAAAATCGGTCGCACGGTTCATCGGTGCTGGTCACAGCAGAAAGATGACAGTCGAGGATCTCGACGCGGCGGAAATGGTTGTGGACGCGGGAAAACATTGTTCAGTGGAGACAGAATGAATATGAAAGCAACTATGATCGAGTTACTTTTGAAATCTCGTTAGAGTGCGGACTCTCAACGAGCAAGAATATCTCTGGAATGGGGGCTATTGGCAGTGGTGCTACACACCACATTTTCCATGACAAATCCAAGTTTACATGTCTGGACGAACACAATGAAGGTGAAATTAGAGTGGCTGAAGAGAAAAAGACGGCCATCAAGGGTGTTGGAACCGTCCTGTAAAGAGTGGTTCTGCCCAACGGGGAAGAACATGAAATTGAAATCAAGAACGCACTATATGTGCCGAAGATGAACAAGAATTTACTCTCAGTACCTTAGATAAACAAGCACGGCAAGTTACAAGTAATTTTTAATGGAGCACACATGTATATTACTCGCAAGAAATAAAAAACAAGTTGTGGGTATAGCGGATCTCATGGATGGACTATACTGGCTTCGCACCCAACAGATATCAGCAAGCCTGACAACGGGTAGAAGAAACAACATTGATCTGCATGCGCAAATGAGACATGCTCCGAACTAAGTGCCTCGAAAGATGATCAACAGCAATATGATCAAGGATGCGAAGGTTCCTTCCAAGTTAAGTGAACAAGGGATATGTCGAGGATGCCAAGAAGGAAATATGGTTCAGAAATCATTTCCAAGCAACTGTGACAACGTCGATATAGAACTTTTAAACTTCTCCATTTTGACATCTATGGCCCTATGTAAATCGAATCACTGCGTGGCAGTAAGTATTTATTGCTGATAGCGATAAATCCAGCGGATGTAGGAAGAGATTTTGTATGCGAGCCATGTCGGAGAGCGATCATTACATCATGAACTACATTGTGATGATGCAGAAGAAATTCAATGTGAAGGTCAAGTCTGTGCGTCACGATGGTGCTCGTGAGTTCGCTATGAACTCGCTCCGTGAATTCTATGAAGATGAAGGCATTGAACAACAACAAAAAATTTCCATATGCCCCAAACTAATGGAACTGCTGAAGTGCCATCCGGACAATCGTTACTATCGGGAGAAGTATGCTGCACCATGCCAAGTTATACAAGTGTTTTTGGGCTGAAGCGGCCATGACAGCAATCTACGTAAAGAATCGCCTGCTTTCACCCAATATTACGCACATTTTCAAGCATATGCGCGTTTTTGGATGTCATGCGTACATTCTCACTCCAAGAGAGAAGCTACTAAAGTGGGATCCCGAGCCCGACATGGAATCGTTTTGGGCTATCAAGAAGTATCCAAAGCTTACCGTGTGTTTGACATCGAGGCGGGGAAGGTTGTTATCAGTCGCGATTTCAACTTTGATGAAACGACCTTTGGACTCTCACCGATCATTAAGGATGAAGATTATGATGACCTGGACTTCGAATCATTAGATCTGTCTGATGATGATTGTCATCAAGCACAGTTCAAGCAAACGGGTAAACGCAAAAGTTGACCAAATGAAGAAAATCAAATGGCAAACAAATCTCGCATGTTTAGACGACGGCCAGGTCGGGAAGAAGCCAATGCACCCGACATTTTACTTCACGATGAAAATTATGAAGAAAAGGTTGAAAACAATGATGAAACGCCGTCTTCATCTGATTTTTGGCATGAAAGCGCTAATGCATTGATGCAACAACAGATTTTTCAGAACTGAAGACGTTTGAAGAGGCATTAAACGGCCCCGTTCAAGTTCATTGGCGGAAAGACGTAGATGCAGAGCTTGCTCCAATGAAATTACCAGATGTGTTCTGCGCGGCCAAACCAACTACTGGAGAGCATAAGATTGACACGAAATGGGTCTTCAAGATTAAACGTAATGCAGACGGCTTTATTGAAAATATAAGGCACGACTTCTGGCGAAGGGCTTTCGACAGAAATACGACGTGGGTTACAAAGAAACATTTTCGCCTGTGGTCAAATATGCCACATTGCGCATTATTATTGCGATTGAAAAGCACTTCAAATGCCCCCTGGGTCAACTTGACGTTGTCACAGCATTCCTGTATGGTGTGATGAAAGAGGAAGTATTTAGTGCGATTCCGGAAGGTGTCAAGTTGGATGGTGAGTTCAACTTACTCAAATTAAAGAGAGCCATCTTCGAACTCAAACAATCCTCGCGTGTCTGCAACGAAACCTTTGATGAGTTTGTGTGCTCGATGGGTTTCAAGGTGTCACGATTCGATCCATGCCTCTACATTCTGAAAACAGAAAGACACGCGTTTTCGTGCTCGTTTACGTGTATGACGTATTGGGGACTGGAAGCTCACCAAAAGTGATTTCGCACACCAAAGAAAAACTCAAGACCCGCTTCGATATGACAGATAGCGGCAAATTCACATTCGTTCTTGGAATAGAACTTCAGGAAAATCAAGATGGCAGTTTCACTATGTGCCAACGACGTTACATTAATGGCATCCTTAAGCGTTGCGTGACTGAATGCAAGACTGTGGCAAGCCCTTTTGACACAAGTTCTCGACAAATTCCGAGCAATTCTGCAGTCAAGGCCAACGTACCGTTTCGTGAAGCAGTAGGCGCTTTGATGCACCTGACGACTGCCACTCTCCCCGACATAGCATATGCGGTATGCTATGTGTTAAGGTTTATGGAAAATCCCGAAGAAGAACACTGGACAGCGGTCAAACGTATCTTCCGATATTTAGAAGGGACCAAAACCCATGGAATATTTTACAAGCCAAGTGACAAGATTGAATTCATTTGGATATTCGGATGCAGACTGGGCGGGAGATCGAACTGACCGCAAGTCTACATCTGGATATGTATTCATAATACAGGGTGCGCCAATAAGTTGGGGAAGTAAGAAGCAACCAAGCGTTTCACTATCAACAAGGGAGGAGAGTACATTGCTCTCAGCTTGGCGATTAAAAAAAGAAAATTTATTCATCACCTTCTGTGTGAAATTATGGCCGCCGCCAACGAAGAAGGATCTGAACTCATTATCCGTGAAGACAACCAATCATGCGTCAAGATGACAACGAATCCTGTCAATCACGGCAGAGCAAAACACATTGGTATCAAGTATCATCACATTCGTGATGAAGTCAAGCGCAGTGACGTCAAACATGAATATTGTGAAACAATTGTGATGTTAACGGACATTATGACAAAATGCCTTCATGGTCCACGTCACACGGGCCTAATGGCGGCGCTTGGCATTCGTGAAAGTTCGGATTGAGGGTGCGTGTTGAGGGTTGTCCATACAATCCTCACTTCTGTTTGAAGAACCGGTTGGTATCGGTAATACTTGTTGGTCCGGCATTTGACCGGTAGCACGATGGCCGGCGCGAGACGGCCGCCCATGAGCATTTTTCATTGGACGAAATCGCAATGATTTAAAGTCGTTTATATGCATGGAATTATGATTAAAGTTTTGGACTAAATCTTTAATTATAATAATACACTTTCTTTCTCTCGAATCTTCTCCACTTCCCAGCTTCCTTCAACACTTCTCTCAAGATCTTAACAACTATCTACACAATGATGAACGACCAAATATTTCAACAAAAAGGACGAGGTACCCATCAAAAAATCAGTCCACTTAACAGACGACGGGGAAGGCGAACGGTCACGCCGCAAGAAATGTTCCAGGCGGTGGTACACTCTATAACCGAAGAAAAGGGAAACAGCG
The DNA here is from genome assembly GCA_026184515.1 of Peronosclerospora sorghi. Lineage (NCBI taxonomy): Eukaryota > Oomycota > Peronosporomycetes > Peronosporales > Peronosporaceae > Peronosclerospora > Peronosclerospora sorghi. The sequence goes on along the minus strand of CM047587.1, from coordinate 42,395,230 downwards.
GAAAGATGTAGGGAAACATGCAGTAATGGAGCTGTTGCCGTAGCGCATGACACTGTAGAAGGGTAGTAAATACCAAGAGGTACCCAATACTCCATAAAGCAGAAACACATTTGTTCTCCTCTTCCTTTATGAAAGCAATAGTATTGAGGGATATGAGCGGGATTGTATGAATAGCTACAAACTAATACAATACCGATCGTATCAGCTGCATTCCTACAAAGAGGGTAATTTTTACATTGAAATGACGAATAGACTGGGGTTAGGACAACTAACGCATTCTTGTCGAATTTAAACTGGAACTATGTGTGTACGCAGTTGAAACGTAACTGTTTAGGGAACGTTTCGACCCTGCTGGAATCTAGCACTCTACTCGCGAAAACACAAGTACAGAGGCCGGCCAGAGTAACTCGAATTTCGGAGAATGTATCTGTAGGAAATTGACACGAGTTGGGGGCACGTGAAAAATCCAACTATGACAGTATCGGCCGTTAGTGCCTTACCGTCTAAGAAAAGTTTCTGTGAAAGAAACGCGCCCTACTTGGTCAGGGTAGGGGCGAACGAGGTCAGGATGTAAATGCGTGTTTTAAGGTAAAAATATACTAATTATAAATGCGTACTTCAGAACCTAACCTAAAACTTAATATAAAGATAACATTTCAAAGTAGCTAAAAATGCATAAATGCATAAGTGACCACAATGGTCGCGCATCACTTGAAGTTTGTATGTAGTCCCATACCAGACTACACACATGCATCGCCTGTAAATCTTCAACACTCCTTCCGCGAACATCGTGTAATCACTTGCCGTTACTTCAAACCAATTTCGCTGCATAAGCGTGAGACCTTGGCTGGACACAGTGGCTTAGTCAGAAGGTATGCAACCATTTCATCACTGGCCACGTGCAGTGGTCTCACTGGCTCGCGCTTGACATAGTCCTTGAGAAACTTGAGCTTGATGTCCACATGCTTCGGCGCCGCACCACTTGCTTCATCTTCAAGCTGTCTTATCGCTGCTTGGTTATCCATTCGTAACAGAATCGGCATCTCCACTTGCAAACCAATTTGTTCCAGCAACTTCTTCAATCCTAGAACTGAACTTCTTTTCTTCCAACATCATCAGCCACGACCTCTGCTTCATCAGTATACAATGCAACTGCACCTTGCTTCTTGCGCGCCCATCCGACAACCATGCCATTCAGGAAAACCACACAACCACTCACACTCTTCCGGTCTTGTTTATCACCAGCGAAATCTGCATCCGTATATCCAATCATCTGCAAACTTTCATCATTCCTAGCTTTGCAATCCAAATGTAACTTGAGCTCCTTCGACCCCTTCAAATAACTGATAATCTTCTTAGCCAACTTGTAATCACTCTGCCTTGGTACATGCATGCGCCGCGTGACCCTATGAACTGCAAAAGAAATACCCTGCCTCGTACACCTTGAGATCCACAATAAGCTCCCAACCATAAACTGGAAAAATTTCTGCGTCGGAACACCTGTTATAGCTGTCTTGGGTAGGAAGTTGTCGTCTTCACCTTCATCACTCGTGTCAGTAATCCGTAAATGTACTGAATTCGCTCGCTCCATGCTATACTTTGCCAATAATTCGTCAATTGTCGCTTCCTGGTCCATCGTATATCCATCTTTTTGATTTCCACCTATTCGTATTCCGACAAAGTTTTCCACGGGTCCAAGATCCTTTAATTCCAGTATCTTCATCTTATCAAAAAAAATCATCCACCAGCTGCTCGGTAGTTCCTGTCACTAGTAGGTCATCAACGTCAACTCCAACAATCACGATGCCATCAGCGTCCTTAGTTGAGAATATGCATGTGTCCGTCATACACTGCGCCAAATACAAATCAGTAAGCGTTTTGCGTAACAACTCGTACCACATGCGTCCAGCCTGCTTCAAGACATACATTTTTTTCTTCAACCGTAATGCCATATGTAACAGGACTGATCCTGTTACAGGATTACACTGTGTTGTGCGAGGAAGCGCGCAATACGGGAGGGGTAGGATTAGTTGATGACAACTAATCTATATTAAAAGCAAATATAATATTCGCTTAAACTTCAGAACGCAAAATTAAGAGTGTTTATTAAATGGGCGGTTAGCGGCTAATAGTATAGTAATTACCTAACTAATATAATAATATCAAGTATTAGACTAACTGTACTATTAGTTAACCTGCATGATTCGGTATTTATACCGAATCGACTTTTCCTTCGTAGATTGTAATAACTTATAATCTATTATTTGAATTTCAGACAACGCGTCTGAAATTCAACTGTGATATTCTAACTTGAATATCAATTATGTAATGGCACCCCATTACACCATACACTTGGTTGAATTCACGTCGAATTTCCGCAAAACTTCATCTGTGATAGTCATGCCTTGAGGTATCTTTAAGAAAATCTCGAAATTCTTTTCCGTATGCGCCTTCGGGTATGCAATTGGTACGTCTCCATGTTGTGCCGGTACGTTCCATACTTGTGCCATCGCCAATACCACTTTCACATTGCTCAAATCCATTAATGTCGAAAACGTAAACACGAAATCTCGACCGTTCACTTGCTTGTCTCCATGCGCCACCAATCGCTCCTTGTACCTCTCGATCGTGCCTTCCGCCTTCAACTTCGTTTTGTATACCCATTTCGTGGTTATAGCCCGGTTGCCTACACACTTAACCACTTCCCATGTGTACATATCCTGCAACGCCTTCAGTTCCGCATCCTCTGCTTCCTTCCACTTTTTCGCGTCGTCCCTTGTGTGTGCTTCCTTGTAACTCCGTGTTCTTTTGCATATCTTACTTCAGTTCCTGCAACTTCGGGCCCTAGCACTGCATAGACCGCTAATGCAAGATCCTCCACACCTGCTTGCCCCGTATCTTCTTCTTGCGTTACGTTTGTCTCTCCTTCCACGCTTGACTTTCTCTTCGTCCTTTTCTTCTTGATCGAGTCCTTGTATTCCTTGAATCTTTTCGTTTCTTGTACATTGCGTCTTATTCTATTGCTGTCTTGACTTGATGCGTGCTGTGTATGGTTTCTTATGTCTTCGGGGCGTTCCGTCTCGACTCCAATCCGCAATTCCACGTCATTATCCACGGGACTATCCACGCTTATTTCCACATCATCCTCCGTAAAGCTTTCACCGGCTAACGCTCTCGTAACTTGCTCGCTTGCTTTATTGTCCAATGTCTCAATCTGGCTAATGTGCTGCGTCGTCGTGAGGTTTGCCGTCAAAATGGACCCATTAACTTCCACAGTCAACAGTAAATCCCCACGCAACCGCACTTTCATCTTATTGCTCCGATGTACGAAATTGCATCTCTTTTGTATCAGCTTTCCCAACGAGATCAGGTTCCTCGCTAACTTCGGCGAAAAATACACCTCTTGTAATACTATCACTGTGTCAGGATATCGATGCTTCGTGGAAGTACTTTGCCAATCTTCGAGACTTGCAAAAAAATTCCATCAGGAAAGTTCAACTTCATTCCAGTAGTACACGTCACCACATCTTCCAATAGTGTTTCATCTTCAACGAGATGGCGAATTGCTCCGCTGTCCGGTATCCATGCATTGTTTTCATTAATGTCGATTGAGTTCAGCGCTCCAGACTACTCTGTATCTGCTCCCGTAGTAGCTAGACCGTATTCTCGTTCTGAAACGTTCTGCGTCTTGCTATGGGCCTGTCTTTTGCGCTTGTCAAATAGCTTGGTGCACTCTCGACGAATGTGTCCTTTTCCGCCGCAACTGTAGCGCGTAACCTCCTTCTTGTTTTCTTGTACCGCGTTTACGCTCATCCTTGTTCCTCTTCTGCTCTTTATGGGGTCCTCTTCCACTTCTTGATCCCACTCCACCAACTCTTGCGCGTGCAAAATGTAGTCCGTCCTTGACGGGTTATAACGCGTCATCATCGCATACTTGAGACTCGGAACCGCATACTTTACTAAATCTTCGACTATGATCTTATCGCTTGACTCGCTTTCGCGCGCCAACGCTGTCAGGTACAACAGGTGCTCGTTCCAGGACCGTATCGTGTCCTTCTCACTAGCGAGTAGTTGTGCTGCCTGTTGATGCGAACTTGTAACCTTGTATGCACGCCACATCTGGTCCAGCACGTAATTCAAGGTCTGCGAGACCTGCCACCATACGCCAATATTCGAACGAAAGTATCTTGATGCTGCACCATCGAGATATTCTCCAAGTTTGTTCACCTTAAATTGCTCGGTCCACGCGAATCCAGACGAAATCTCCGCAATCTCCAATGCCTCCATGAAAAGATATGCCCAGTCTCGAAATCCAGGGCCAAGTACAGGATAAATTTCAGCTCCAGTGAGCTTCTGCACCACCAACTTGGGTATCTTGTAGGGGCGCGGTTGTGTGCCCGGGTTGTTAAAATTTCCAGCCGCATGACTTTCTTCTGGCATACCTCCATACAAACCAGGGGTTCTCGTGGCATTGCCATACGAGGAGCACCTCCCCTCTCGATGCTTCATCCGCTGATACGCCATTCAGTGTAATCTGATGCCCAAATGGCGCAAAATTCCTTATACTTTCTTGAAAAGTTGAATTTTCACCTCTCACCGGCGAATCTTGCCGTAACCGGAGAAACACTCCGTCCCGATCCTTGCGACCGTTTTTCTTCCATCTGGTTCATCCTATCGTTCATCTTCCCGACCTGCAAGAGCAACGCCTTCAATGCGCACTCGTGGTCGAACGATTCACCTTCTTCCATGGTAAAAGTGCACTACGAACCAAATAATAACCGCGATAGCAACGTAATCCACAGCAAAACAATCGACTTCACTCCAATTAATTCCAGGAGACCGTTCCGCGTAATGCACACGACAGAACACAATGTGAGTATACTTAAAAACTTAGAACAGATTTTTACGTGCCCCCGTGTACATTGGGCTCATAGCCTGTAGTAAATTGACATGAGTTGGGGGCACGTGCAAAATCCAAGTATGTCAGTATCGGCCTTTAGTGCCTTACCTTCTGGGAGGAAGTATCTGTTAAGAGTCGCTCATCTTTCAGTCGTGTACTTGATGGTACGTGTTCCGACAGTAGCAATGCGTACTGACGTGTCGTTCCACTAGCGAGCACCAGAACCAGAGAAAGTAACGTAATCTCGACAAATAAAATGCGAAATAAACTTGTTTATTTACGTCCACCTTGCAAAACCACTACGTGACACGAAACGAGATACTGTAACTTGCTCCACAATCCACAAACAAACAATCCACGTTATCAAATCCGAGAAAACTTCCACCCGTCAATCGGGGTACTAAAACTCCACTCAATCACGCTCGTAAAACAAATCAAAATCCAAAGTGATTTTATTAGTGTTAAGCTAAGTACTTAAACTGATAACATGCATATATGTAATTTGCTAGGTTTTTATCGAAAAGTCATAAATCAAATAAACGTTTCCGGCCACGCCGGGCGCTGCAGGAATTGCGCGCTCTTTTAACAGTTTCTGTGAAAGAAGCGCGCCCTACTTGATCAGGGTAGGGGCGCACGAGGGCAGGATGTAAATGCGTGTTTTAAGGTAAAAAAATATACTAATTATAAATGCGTACTTCCGAACCTAACCTTAAACTTAATATAAAGATAAAATTCCAAAGTACATAAGTGACCACAGTGGTCGTGCATCACGTGAAGTTTGTATGTAATCCCATCCAGACTACACACATGCATCGCTTGTAGCTCTTCAACAGTATCCGTTCCAAACGTTTCTTCTGGTATCAATTTCGATCGCGCAAGAAGAAAGTACCCCCCGTTCTTAGCGCACTCTTTATGCGTAAGCTCTTCAAGAATGGAGTGTCTGTCGAGCTCTTTCGCATCGACACTTTTTTTTTTCGCCAACGATGTAGTAGTAGTCGTGCACGTAACTAACGGGTCCTCTCGTCGTATGTCTTACTTCTAATATTACTATGCCCGTTTGCCACCAACCCAAATAACCCCTACTTTATGTATAAATTTAAAATGCCACGTGACCAGGCAAGCAAACAGTCGGTATTTCATGTACCGAGGAAACTCCCGCGTGCGCCTTTCCCGTTGCGTGTTTCGCTGCTTGTTCTCCTTGTCTTATTGCAGAATTGGCGCTCCGTGACGACCTTGAACCTACAAGACGGGAAGAAAAACACAAGCGTCTCGACGTCATGACAGACTTTGAAAAAGCGTACGATCTTGAACATTCGCCAAAAGAACCACCACCGACTGTACCATCGCATCCATCACTCTCGTTATTGCTTGCAGTGTCCATGCCACGCATGGCGATTACCATGGCCTGGTCAGCCCAATGGGCAGCCCTTGGGCCTTATTTATCCACCATGTTACCCAACTTTGCTGTCCAAGTGACGCAATTCATTGGTCCGATTGTTGGGGTTTTACTAGGACCTAGTATTGGTGTCCTGAGTGATCGGAGCACGGTCATTTTTGGTCGACGTAGACCGTTCCTCATCCTTGCAGGGTTCCTTAGTATTGTCTGTTGGATCGCCATGAGCTATACTCGTGACTTGGGCCAAGCTTTCGGCGACCAGGGCGACGCACACGATGGCGAACCAACGGATCGCACGTGGACGTCGCTCTTGACCGTATTTTTTTACCTGTGGATGGACATTACAGTCAATATCGTCCAGACGCCCGCGATGCTCCTGGTCGCCGACTTTGCTGGCGATCGTCAAACCACTGGTGCTGCTCTGGGTCAGGCTTGGTCGACATTGGGCTCAATCCTCGTCGCTGGCTACATTGAGGTATTTGGCGCGGCACACAAAAGTCTCCACGAGTTCATGTGGATGCTCTCGGGGGCCATGTTCGTCTCGATCACGGTCGCCGTCGTGTTTGCCAAGGAAACGCCGTTAGATCCAAGCAAAGTGGATCCCGTGGCCACGTGGCAACGCATCGGCCACGCGTTCACTTCTGTCTATCACGGTATTCGGACGCTTCCCAATGTCCTTGTCGTCTATGCTATTTGCTTATTCTTCGTTCAATATGGCTACACGGCATATAATGGCAACAAGGGTCAATTCCTTGGTCTGGAAGTGTACCACGGATCTGCTGAAAACGCAGATCGCTGTGATCCATGCAGCCCCAAGCAAAAAGCATACAACCACGGCGTCAGTATCGCCGGTGGTCGAGCGGATCTGCTCTTTAACCTAGTGGGCTACATGTACTCGTGGATCCTGCCGTTTCTAGTGCACAAGCTTGGTGCCAAGTGGGTACTAACCATGTCAACGCTTCCGCAGTGTTTTCTTATGATCATGGCATGGACGACCAGTGCCACGTTTACTGTCTTGATCGTGACAACCACGAGCATGACCCAGGCCGTGTGGTTTGCTCTCATTGTCCCCGTCGTGATCCACGTGATTGGAGAGGAGAATGACATTGGTATCTACGTTGGCGCGCTGAACTCGGCCAACTGTTTCGGCCAACTCTTGAACTTTTCGATTGGTTCCGGCCTCGTGGAAACGTCGTTGGGCTACAAACTCCCCGTCTTTCTCGGTGGAATCATGAGCGCTTTTGGCTTTCTTACGGCCTGGGTTTTTTTCAAAGCGAAAATCTATTCTATGTAAGCGACACAAATCTATTCTATGTACGCGACACAAATCTATCTATGTAAGCGACACAAAGCAGCCGCTTTAAGGGGGTACAGTGTATGTATATCGCGTTCCGATATCCGTATCCGTATCCGTACGTGGAAATCATACGGACGGATTCCGGCTAATCCGTATGGGTTGACTGACCCCCCCCCCCCTATTACGGACACTGATGCTTTTTCCATATAAAGTTTAGCAAGAAAACAATTAAGTTGGTCACTTTACATGCAGCAGCAGGGACAATGGACGAATGACGCCAAAGGAAAGCTTTGATTAGTGATGATTTGAATTCAGTGCAATCACTGACGGACGACATTCAGCATCGGGAAGCTTACTTGCATCCCTCGACGTCTGGATCAACAAACTGGCGTAGCGCGTCCGGGACGAAGTCAAACCCGGCCTTATCCTTGACAGCATAAGGTTCAATTAGACTAAAGCCGTCATCGTGGGCAGCCGCTTCGAGCGCGTCACACGCCTCTAGGAAGGTCATGGCGTCCAACTCATGGAACGACTGCTTGGTAACTTCCATAAACTTCTGAATACGAAAGTTGCGCGCGAGCTTGTTCACGGTGATCTTATCAGGCGACTGGACCAATTCCGTGTCCACGATATTAATGCCGATTTCACTGTCGCTGGTCATGCTGCGACGGTTCCAGTTCGACGAGCCAACGGAGACGTAGACGTCATCAATTATCACGAGTTTCGTGTGAATATACAATTGCTTGGACTCTTTAGTTGTATACATCTTGAATTTATCCGGATACGCCTTCTCGATCGGAGCCACCATGTCGTACAAGTACTTGGCATACCCAGTGTATCCCGCTTCGACCGTGCGCTGCACAATGACAATGAGCCGCTCGATGCTGGGCATCATATCCATGACGGCCTCCAATAACTCAGGAACGAGGATGAAATACTGATCCTGGATAAAAATGTAGTTCTGTGCATTGCGGATAGCTTTAATACGGGCATGGAAGATCGACTGTTCCCCCTGGGGCGCAAAGTCATAGTGATCATAGTCTGGACTAAACGTGCGACAAAGCTGGACGGCATGCGTCCCATCCTTTGGAATCTCCAACGGCTTCGCGGAATCATTTACAGGAGGCAAGGCCGAATAATCCGGATTCTCAAAGTCGAGGAGGTCGTCTAGAAGATCCTGCGACGGCTTGGTGGGCGAGTTCCACCGGTCGAGGAAATTGCGCGCCACGTCCATGGTCGCTGGCCCTTGAATCCGAGCGTGCGCATCGATCCAACCGTTCCAGAGACACTTGATGCCAGCACGTTCCCGTAACTGGGCTTGATTGTGCTCGAACGTATCCCAGCGATCGTTCGTCAGGTCCACGCCTCCCACATACGCCACCAGCTCCCGCCCTTTGCGTACAATCACCGACTTTTGATGATGCGACGACGTGGCATGCGGGAGTCGATCGTCATAGACAAAACGAGCTGGACCGGCGGCCTGCGGAGGGGGCAGCGCGTTGATCAGGTCCCGCACTTCGTGATTCTGGGCACGTTCCGTGATATTGGACCATATGAGCATGCGCCAATCGGCGCCGCGCCCCACAGCCCCTTTCGCGAGATCACAGAGCTTGGTATCCGGCTCTTGGGGCTTAAAGGGTACGTTACACGTACCCCATCCCGTTAAGTAAACGAGATCGCCACGACGGACACTCATCATATCATCCGCGACATCATGGAAATAATCCGCCGAAGCGGCGTAGAGCTTGACGTGGTTACCCATCGAGTACAAATGCATGCCTTCGCGTTTGTAGCCATCCCGCGACCGCCGCAGCTCTTCTTCGGTTAAGAACCAACGAGATGGTTCAAGGTACGGCTGATCAAACGGGGCCGTCGCGGCCTTGTGCGGTTTCTTCTCTTGTTGGAAAGGATCGAGGATAAATTGAAAGGCACGACTTATTTCGTCCATGATCTGCTCTAGATGCTAGGGGAGATGGAGGCGGAGGACGGCAGAATGGGGAATGAGGATGACACGTGCGGGCGTGATTTCTCCTGCTTATATCATGAAGTGCTTTTACATGTGTACTTCATGTAAGTATGCGATAGAGTACCACACTACCGAGCCATAAAAGGATTTTGCATCCAGATACTATACTACGCATCATCATAACGTCTACCACAATATGGCCGGGAAAAGTATGAGTGCGAGGCTCAAAGTGATTTGTATGACTTGTTATTTGTATGCCCATCTGGCTTTTAAATCAGTTTTTCGCCACGTGCAAGCGTATGAGCAATACAGAATACTCTGGTGGTGACCATAATCAAGTGTGACGCATGCAAAAAATGTCTCAAAAGCTTCTCCTTAACTTGTGTGAGCACTTTCATACCTAGTGAATTCAACATAATTCGTTTTTTTTTCAATTGGGGGGGGGGGGTTCACACCTAGGAAAATTGGCTGCTGATTTAGGTCTGCTGATTTTGTAAAATAAACGTTATAATTAAGGGAAAAACTAAACAGTACCGTGTCCAAATAGGCCTATTTAGAGCTCAATTTTACTCGATTTTGATTGGCTGTTTTCAGCCTGCAGGGTTTAGGGTTTAGGTTTTAGGCTTTAGGGTCTAGAGTGTAGGGTTGAGAGTTGAGGGTTTAGGGTTTAGTGTTGTTTGTTTGCTTGGTAAGTTTCCGTGGTCAATTGGTTGGTTAGTTTGTTGGTTGCTTTTTTGCTTGGTGGGATGGGGTGGTATCTGTGAGACAGCGGAGAGAAGCCAAATGTGAGCTGGACCCCAAAAAATGCAAAAAATGCAGGCTGAAAGCAGCCAATCAAAATCGAGTAAAATCGAGTTCTAAATAAGCCTATTTCGACACGGTACTGTTTAGTGGACCTCTATAATTAAAGTGAAATCAGCAGGATCTAAACAAAATCAACAACCTCTAAAGGTAGCTGACCCCCTTTACACTTTTTTTCGTGAAATAAACACTCACGATATGAACGTTTATTTCACACGATATACACACTTTGAAGTGAACAGCTCTCGAGCTGCTCGTATCCGAAAGAAACGCTTCTTTCGGGTCACTCAGATCGGCACGGGTGCATATCAAATTTGATCTAAACCTGATAGTTGATTGATATAAACGTTTGTTTCGTTTGGGCTAAACTTTAAGTTAGAACCCCTATATTAGGGGGATAAGTTTGACCCCATAATAGGGGGGGGGGGTTGCTTTAAGTTTGACCCCCCTAATAATAGGGGGGGGGGGGCAAACTATCGCGCGCCGTCACTGCCGCTCACAAGGGGCCAACGACCAATCCGCGTCCTCGTTCTCGGGATCAACGTGCGTCGCGAGCAGCGTAAGCATGCAATCGATCGGGTCGCGCTCGAAATACAAGTGGATACTGATTGTCTGCGATCGAGTACAGACATTGTTCGCGCGACTCGCGTATGTGGTCGTCAAGGCACGAATCGCCCGTGCTTTCTGCTTGAGCTGGCGCTGGATTTGCGCGCGGGATTTCCCGTCGGATGCCACGACCATCGTCGCGGCCGCGAGCCGTGCATCCTGGAGCATCTCGAGGGCATCCCGCTCTTTGAGCACGTCGTACACGGTGCGAATCTTTCGTACGCAGGAGAACCCCAGCACCTCTTGGATTGCTGGACTCATGGCGTCTTGCAAGAGATACATGAGCTTGCCATACTCGCCTCGCATCTTTTCCGGGTACATAATCTTGTACCGTCGACCGAGCGCAAACATTTCTGAAAAAAACGCGGCACTGTCCGCAAACTTTTTCTCCCCGAGCAGCTCTTGTCCCGCCTTGTACTCGGCCTCGACCTCCAGGGCCGCTAAGAAGCCACAAATCGCATGCAATTGGGCACGCACGCGCTTCGCGGGCGCGACCCACTCGAGCGTATCGAGTTTGTCCGTATAGCTGCTCACACGAAACGCCGCCTCGAGGGTCCGCAACCGCTTTCGCTCTTCCTACGTGAGTCGCACGGGAACAAACTTGGCTCGTTCCAGAATCACGGACGGCACGGAAGCGGCCCGTCCAGTAGTGGCCAAAGGAGGATCGTGCATCGCTTCGAGCGACGACGGATAACCTAGCCGATACTACCCCATGAGATTACAAGGGTTACGGCGTCCCGCACGTTCCTCTCCGTCTGAATCCTCGGCAACGGACGCACGTTGAGCGACTGGACCACGAGCAATCTTGTCATCGTCCGCTTCTTCTTCATCTCCTGCTGCTGCTGCTGCTGAATTAGACGCGGCTTCGATTTGGTCGTCGTCACTCTACCCGTGCATGCCAAAAAAAACATAAGCGCTTTCCTCATCACTTTTCCAATCGATAACGCGCTATTTGTATCACCCTCACAGCATCGCGCTCACACCCACCTTTTGTCGGAGCCCTAGGTGTGACACAGTATCGAGTGCTCTAATTGCAGAACCACCGCGGTGCTTGTGTGTATGTAAGTAGAACTTTAAGTTGCCATGGGAGAAGGCTCACTCACAGTGTACTATCTGTGGCAAGATCCGTCGCTTAAGTTACAGAGAACCTATCGCTGCCAAAGTGCTCACCCCACTGAAGCTGCTTTTGTAATAAAACTGAGTGCGTGGCGTTCCAGCAGCGTGTTCGCTTCGTTGATTGCGCCTGCTACCGCAGCAAGCGTTTCGTTGGTCGCGTTTGTACCGACTAAATGACGCTGCACAAGCTCCAAATTGTCGGGAATCCGTTGAGCGTCGTCCAAGACGCTGGCTAACTCGAGCAAACTCTCGTCATTTCGACACGAAATTGCGTTCCATGTGCTTTTGAACTTTCTCGACCGTTGTGTGGACCCAAACTAATTCATTCAGTAGCTCCCTTAACTCTCTTGCTCCTTTTCTTGTATCACGTGCTGCTGCTCTTGGAGAAACGCCATCGACTTAATGACCTTCGTGGGTCCTGCCAAGCTCTCGAGCTTAGTCGCATCACTCGGAGTCTTGCCCTTCAGAACCAACCGCAGTGCCGTCGGTGAGCGCAGACCCAACACTGCGCTCACTTTGTGCTTCACATCCAAAACACTCTTTGACCGCTGTAGGATCACATCGTCGCGACTTTTGCCTCGATAAAACTGAACCCATACTGTGGTCAAGTGGAAGCTATATTTACAGTATATAAAAGATGGACTATGGTAGTTAGTTATCAATGCTTGGTATGTTTTCTCTCGCCAAACTCTACATACTAGCGCGATGACGCTTGTTACGCTGGTGATTCCTTCACACACTGACTATTAGTGACAAAGATTATGCAATGCCTTCAATAGGTGAACAATACGAACACTTAGTGTAACACGATGTTAGTAGTGCGAAGTTTCTGTCTTCTAGCAAGATGCTTCAATTCATTACTAGTGCCAAGTAATGCTGCCCACATTTTACAATGTTTCGACACAGTTGCTTTAGCTCTAGCATCATAGCAGTGACGCTAAACGCTAAGTTGAGCGTCTTCAGCTTCATAACTGTCTAATTCGAGGTCCAACAACTAGGTGCACTAAAGCACATCAAATAACCAAGTTACCAGACTGTGAAGACGAACTGTAAGCATTGCATAAGGGAGTCAAGACATAGGCGCAACTGACCAGAACAACGGCGGGTCCGTTCATGGCAGTGAAGCCAACGAAAAGTTATGCGCCCACGGCGTCATAATGCATCACCGAATGGCGCTAGGGCACATTATATAACGAGGCAAAAAGACTGTGAAGATGAACTATTAGCATTGTATAAGGGAGTCAAGACATAGGCGCAACTTACCAGCACAACGGCGGGTCCGTACTGAGCGGCAGAGCCAACGAAAGGTTATGCGCCATCGGCTTCTTGGGTCCATCGCCTGGATGTTCCTGAATGTTCTCAAGTGATTAAGTATTTTGATTTTGGATGAGCGATTTTGACCAATCATCAGCAACCTGCGACGGCCAGATCGCGATGTCAAAACTGATCAATCATGTTTCAGAG
>CM047587.1:42328436-42381674 GCA_026184515.1 Peronosclerospora sorghi | reverse complement strand
AAAACTGATCAATCATGTTTCAGAGGGTGCGACAGCCAGATCGCGACAGCCAGGTCGCGATGTCAAAACTGATCAACCAATTCCAGAGGGTGCGACGGCCAGATCCCGATGTCAAAACTGATCAATCAAGTTTCAGAGGGTGCGGCGGCCAGATTGCAATGGCAAATCTGATCAATCAAATTACAGAGGATTGCGACGGCCCCAGAGTCCAGTATTGAAGTCAGCGCTGAAGTAACCAAGAACTAGTGGGTGAGAAAAGTGATTGACTTTGATGTAGGAATTGGTAACATTTAATAGAACGAAATTTCCCCTGAACTAAGAAGATCTCTGGCGGCCCTCAAAAACCTTTCTTTTTTTACTCTATACAAAAACCAAGTGTAACACAAGGAAGTCGGTGAGCTCACGCCCTAGTGAGTGGATCAGCAGCTATTTGAAGTCCGCTAGTGTTGGGGGAAGCCCGGAACAGCCTTTTGAAGTGTACCCCAAGTGTGTTTGATTGATTTGTTGGTTCGGACGGAAGTATTAAGTACCCGGGAAGTAAAACAAGGAGGACTGGCTTATTACCTCTTTGTGTTGTTAATTAAGTGGAATTATAATAATTTTCAACCCCTTCACGACAACTGGTGCCGCGACCCGGGACTAACGTCGACTTCAAATTCAAGCTTACACAATGGCATTAGTATCACAAGAAAATGGTCCAGATCTTAATTTTACACTAGAATACTCAGATGATGATACTAACAGGACATACACATTTTCCGAAGCGTGTGCAAAGATGAAGCAGTATCAACAACAGGTGCTCAGATTACCAGGTGACTCGAGCTGTTGGTTTTCATTATTTGAGATAGGTAAGGTGAACCAGGCTGCACCCAACTTTAGGGTGCGAGACGATCTCACTACATTTGGAAATGTACAAGCATCTGTGAAGGCACTGGAGGATTTGTTCCCAAATTTAGGGTATGAGATTATCAGACGGGATGAGTATGAGAGTGCGTGTGATTACGATTTGGCACGGACCGCAGAAGATATTGGACTGATCGTGTCTTTACTATTAGCAGAAAATCAGTGGGAAACATCATAATGGTGTATCGAGAAGACACTGACAATATCATTCCCACTTATTATATCATAGCAGATACCGTACATACACCGGTAAGGGAGTCTAAACCACCGGGTATGTTGGAGCTCGTTGACAGAAGTGAGTCTGAAGAAGTAACACAGTTGCGACCCAGAAAAAATGCAAAAACTAAAAAGAAGTTGGAGTTTTCATCTGATGGCGATGAAATCATGTCCACACCCAAACTAGCTGGGATTAAGCAAGAACCAGGGGTGTCAGCATCTAGCCAGGGTCCAGGGGCGGCTGCACCTAGACAGCGTTCAGGGATGGCTGCATCTAAACAAGATCCAGTGGTAGCTAATTTGGTGAAGATGATGCAATATGGATATTTGAGTTTGGAATAATTAGCTAAAGTCACGACAGTCTTGTCGGCTAGTCGCACACCCAATATACCGAGAGGGGCGCCTATTACTTCATATCAAACACCGGCTACGCATCCACGAATGCTTCATAGTACTCCAGGGTATGGTATACCTGGTGGAAGTGCAAACGCATGGGCACCCTCACCTCAACCAGTTACAGCCATCATTCAGAATGCGGAGATAAAATCTTTTGATGGGAATAGGCAGGATGCCGGAAGTGCACGGAATTGGGTCGCTCGATTCTCACATGTGGATAATATATAACATTTGAATGATAGTCAACGTCTGGGAATGTTTGTTAATATCTTGACAAGCACAGCATCATGGTGGTACGAACAACTAGCCGATTCGGTAAAATATGACTGGAGTAAGGTGATTGCGCTTTTACAAAAGAAGTTTTGTGTGGACAAGGTGTCGCCTCGAGTTATGTATTCAATATTAACGCAGAAACATGACGAGTTGGCTACTACATATCTATACCGATTAAACGCAGCAGCGTTGCGAGCAGGGATGGATTTTAGACATGCGTTCAATGCATCATTATTCGAAGAACACATTCAACAGTTCTTTGATACTATTCATGATCGCAATATACAGATGCAGTATCAACACATAACCTTCTCAACTATCGAAGAGCTAGAAAAGCTACTAATTAAACATAAAGCGCGGCTTATGAGGCCTGGAAAGAAGTTAGCTACCCGTAAGAACGCTGATGCTATGTATGAAGACCTGCAACCTAGCGTGTATATGATGGGCGGGGAAGTACATGCAGCACAGTGGGCACGACCGGTATATGAAGACAAGAGTGCGCGAGCGTCAACAAATCCCAATACTGACAATGTAGTGATTTGTTAGCATTGTAATCGACGGGGACATGACAAAAGTAACTGTTGGAAATTGGTGAAGTGCGAATATTGCGATAATTTTGGTCATGATGCAAAGTATTGTCGGAAGCTCATCGAAGAGATGGTCGAGATGCGTGCTAAATTGAAGTCAGGGGAATTGACTAAAGCTCAAGTATTGGAGAAGTTAAACGCCTAGCCCCACAGTGCATTGAAACCACTGTCGAGAGGAAACGGGGGGTGTCAAATGAAATTAAAGCGACACCGGTGTCACCCTGCACACAGAAGAAAACCAAGAAAAATAATACATGTTATATGGATGGATCACTCACTTTGGATGAGGATCAAGAAAAGAAGAAAAAACAAGAGAAAGTAAATAAACAAGCTATTTCCAGTGAGGATAAGACACAAGCTGAGCGAATGATAAGTGATGAAGTAACAGAGGCTCCAGCATGTGTCACACTGGTTGAAAACAATGTGGGAGAAAGAGATGGATGGCAACGGCCAATGGAAGAAAAATAGCCTGCAACTCAAGTCTATGTAAATGGGGCCATTGATGATCTGGAATTACCATTAATGTTTGATTCAGGCGCAAACATATCTGTTTTACATACCAATGTGGCACGGAAGCTACAAGTAGCGGTTCGGATGTTTGATATTCCAACTATCTTTTGTGGCGTGACAGACAGTAATATTGGAGCAATAGGTGTGTCTACAGTCAAGGTTCGCATAGTCTCGTCAGTGGTATTCACCTGTGATATGTGGGTCGCTAGTATTGATACACATGCGCTAGCTATACTGGGTACAGACATTTTGGTCAAGGCGGGTGTAATTTTGAACAAGAAAGACGAAAGTTGTCAGATTCCCAGGGAAGAACCATTTCCGCTAATGACACAAGCAGATCTAAAGTCAGAAGAATATCTAAAAGTGCATACACAAGTGATGGAGAGCGCTAACACACCGATCAATTGGACTAACGTGCACGCAGTGAGAACTGTTGGAGATAAACCTCCTGCTGTGTATGTAATGGATGGAATATATCCAATGAAGGTGGATCAGACAAAATTGGAAAGAGAGGTGTACTTGCATGAAGGAGTTGAGATGTCGGCTGAAGATATGGAAGAACAGCTGGCACTCATTCCAGAAGTAGATAAAAGCCCAATCGAACCACCAGATATGACTACTGCATAAATAGGAGAACCAGGAGTTACTACTAAAGAACAAGAAGATAATCTACGTGCCTTGTTGTCTGAGTATGCCGATGGTTTTATAAGTTCTGGTAATGCGCTACCGCCTCCAGCTAAAGGTGTAGTTTGTGAAGTGGATGTTGGTGATAATGCACCTATTGCACAAAGAGCACGAAGAGTACCTCCTACACTGTTACCTAAGTTTTATGAATTGATACGAGGTTTATTACAGGCAGGACTAATTCGGTATTCGGAATCTGCTTGGGCATCACCTATCGTCATAGTGTTAAAAAAGAACAAAACCGACATACGGCTGTGTATTGATTACCGGTCAGTGAATGAGAAGACGATATTGAAGGTGTATGCTATGCCGTTGATTGATGATTTACTCGAAAATTTTGAGGGAATAAAATGGTTGTGTTCAATGGATAATGCGAGTGGGTATTGGGATATACCGATGAACAAGAGAGCTCGGTTGATCACAGCATTTATTTGTCCCTTAGGACATTTCAAATGGCTTCGGATGCCTCAAGGGCTTAATAACGCTCCTCAAATATATCAGCGTATAGCGGATAACGCTTTCTGGACAATGGTTCGGCGGTAACAACAGATGGGGATAAAATGTAAACTTCTAGGCGGCAAGTTAGACATGGATAATAATAACGAAGAGGCACATTTGTTGGAAACAGATGTGTCCATCACACAAGACGTCTTTCATAACGGCCAAGTAGTGATGACTGATGAACAACCTATTATTGGGAGGCGGTCGTATATCGATGATATTACCTTTGGTGCAAGCAGTTGGGATACATTGTGCATCATGCTTAATAATCTCCTGGAATCATTTAAATATTGGCTGATCACTATAAGTTTACCGAAGAGTGCGTTTGGCAAACACATTGTGGAGTTTTTGAGCCATCGTATATCTGCCGAAGGAATTAAAGCATCCCCCCGCAATTTGGACGCGATTGTCAAAATGGCGTTCCCACGAGCATTAAAAGTAGTTCAAAGATTCACTGGAAGTTTGATATACTACCTACGGTTTATTGATAATTTTGCAACACTAGCTGCATCTCTGTGTGAGTTAACCGAACTACAGTTAAATGATGGTACACAACTGAAGCACGCTGAAAAGTCGTTTTCGTTGCTTAAGGATCGTCTGGTGAATGCACCTTTGTTAGGACATATTGAGCGATCAAAACCATTGAGTGTAGTGCTATATATCAATCCATGGGCGTTCGGAGCAACAGTGTGTCAAGATTATGATGGGATACTGCACCCAGTGCGTTACGTTAGCAAGGTTTTCAAAGATGCTGAAACGAGATATACAGGGGCGGAACAAGAGGTGCTAGCATTGCTAAAAACGTTACATAATGCCAGTCACACTTTGTTTTGACAGCATATAACAGTGTATGCAAGATATTCTACAATGCGATGGCTGTTCACATCGAAAAGTTTGACAGTCAGGGGAATCCAATGGGCAGTAATGTTGTCTCCGTGGTCATTGGAAATCATACGAACGAATCATGAAGCTGTAGGATTACCTGCTTTATTAGCCGCGTCCATTGTGGCCGCAGAAAAGATGAATGAAGTGCTAGAAGATATTGCTCCGTTAAAATCGTTGAAAGATGTGCCGATCATTAAGCCAATTCCTAGTCTACAACGTCATAGCACTGGATATGTTTTATCGTTTGATGGTGCAGTGCGTCTTAAGAATGACCCGAAAGGAGAATTTGGCGTGATAGTGTGGGAGTTACCAATCTGGGAAGTAGTGGCAGCAGAATATTGGATTCAAGATAACCTTACCGTGAATGAGAGTGAATATCACGGACTAATACATATATTACAGCTCGCACAAGACCATAATATAACGAAAGAAATTGTGTGTGGGGATTCTAGATTGGTTATTGGACAATTCAATGGAGATCTACGCTGCAATCATGCATCACTATTGGTTTGGTTAGGCAGAGTGCGTTCACTGATAGAGAAATTCGAAGCAGTCAGCCTGATACACGTTGCTCGCAATTATAATCAAGAAGCTGATTTTTTGACTCAATGTGCAATGAAAGAGCAGCGGGCATGGAAAATTATCAGAGAGAAGAGAAAAACGGATCTGAAGCTGTTGAATCGTCTGCCAGACTTGTTGTATGCCACTGCAGATGATGATCAAGAGACAACTGAGAAACCACCCTGTGACTATGGCACCACTTCTAATAATGGGGAGCAAATTGAAACGAAGTTGAATGATATATGGGTGAATGATGATTATGCATCACCACAAGTGTTTGTTCTCACGCTAAGTATGGTAAACTCTCGTAATGGGAAGCCCCAACACCAAAAGAATGTCACTGTTGGACAAGGGGCGGACACTAATAGTGATTTACACTCAGTGGACAATGATGTGGCTAGATCTGAAGAACCTCAGGATGAAGTAGATAATGATCCATATGAAAATGCCCCAGCTATCCGAATTGAGCGGATTGGAATATCCCAGATACATGATGAGTGGTGTAGCAAAGTCATGGCGTATCTACGAGAAGATGATGATCAAATAAATTGCGCCAGTGAATGGAAAAAGATAGCTCGACATGCGCTCACTTACGTGTTGGATAATAAAGGTGTCCTTTACTTTGTATCGAAATCTCAAGATAAACCCGAAGAATATGTGTGGAGAGTGGAGGTACCGACCATATTACAAGAGGATGTATTACATTTATATCATGTGGAGATCGGAAGTGGAGCACATCAAGGAGTCGGAAAGGTTTATGCTCGGTTGAGGCTCAAATATTATTGGCGAGGGATGTAATCCCACATTGCAAACTATATTTCAGCGTGTGAATATTGTGCCACTGCAAAAGGTAGGCCAAGATACCAGGGGCGCACTAGTGGAAACATCGTAGCGTCAAGACCATTTCAGATTTTAGCAATGGATTTCGCATTGCCATTACCACAAACTGCAATGGGGCATGAAGCGTTGTTGTGCTTTATATCTCTGTTATCTGGGTATGTGATCCTAATTCCAATGAGCACCACCACTGCGCAAGATGTAGCAGAAGCGTGTATGGTGGGAGTTTATAAGAGATTTGGAGCCCAATAAATGTTGAGACATGATAGAGACCCAAGATTCATGAGTTCGGTTTTCAGAAGATTCAATGAATACTAAAACAAATGCAGAGACCTACGTTAGCCTATCGACCACAGGACAATGGGAAACAGGAACGATCTATGCAGACAGTGGTCAAGGCAATCAAATGTTACATCACGGATCCGGAGCAGAGAGATTGGGATGAATATGTAGCTCCTTTGGAGTTTGCATTGAATACTTCAGTGGATCTTCAGCATCAACAAAACTCCATTTTACTTGGTACATGGCTGGGAACCCAGAAACACATTTGAAGCAATGACACCACCCAAAGATACGTCAATCACCGAAAGAAATGCATTAGAGTGGAGGTTGGCTACAACTGAGAAGCATATGAGAGCGCGGGCACAGGCTGATTTTATCCAGGAACAGACAATGAAAGATAGAGTCCAACGTCATAATGACGAAGTAGCGACTAAATTATGGTCAACTACCAAAACGGCGTATCAACCAGGTGAATTGATTTGGCTGTATCATGATCTGGTTAAACCAGGGTTGGTCAGGAAGTTGGCGCATTTATGGCATGGACCATATGTAGTAGATGAACGGGTAAACGACATGGTGTATCGGCTAGTGATACCTACTGGTGAAATTCGAATATTCCTGCTTGTGCACATTGCCAGGTTAAAACCATACATCAGTAAAATGAGACGACCTCGGGAGAGACTTCAGGCTGAGGACACACTTGAATTGGATGAGGCGTTACTCCCTGAGGACTCGTGGTATGAACCAGGTCATGAAAGTAGAACGAATAGTGGATTGTCGGGTCAAGCATCGAATAAGGAATGGACGTCGAACAAAGGAATATTATGTCAAGTGGAAGGATACCGATGAGATGACTTGGGAGCCAGAAGACAATCTTTCATGCACCGTTTTATTGTATGAGTTTGATGCTCAACGAGCTTGGGAGAATCGGCATTACGCAGCTCAGACAGCCGAAGAGGACACAACAGAGGCTGAACTGTAGACCCCTCATGAAATAATAAACAAGAGACGAAATCGTCAAGATATTCAAGAAAATAACAAGATAAAAAGTCAGAGAGAATAAGAAAGACAAGGCCTCAGAAGATGTAGTACATCCCTATCACGGACCCATGTTGGTTGTGATAAGTAGAATGCGGACCCAAGTTGGTTGCATTGGGGACATAGCAAAAAAAAACAAACAAAAATAAAAACAAAGATACATGTTTACACGAGAACTGGAATTTGTTTGATCATGTGGAGTAAATAAGTCGCAAGCTAGAGTTCATACGCAGCGTGTTTAAGTTGACGACTGATAATGAAATCAAGTCTATAAGTGAGCAATAAATTAAGAATAAGATATGGAATCTGTATAAGATGGAGATCGTACGAAGAGAAGCCTATTAAGGTCCCAAAGGTGCGAAACCTGTACGGCAGCAACAAGATGTTACGAAGAGAAACCGCTAAGGTATTAAAAGGTGTGAATCCTGTTCATCTATTATCAATCATATATGGAGGAAAGATAACAAGAACAAGATTGTGCGAAGAGAAGCCTATCAGGGTACGAAAGGTGTGAAACCTATACGGCGACAACAAGATCGTATGAAGAGAAACCTGTCAGGATATTAAAGGTGTGAAACCTGCACATCTAGTGTCAATACACCACGGAAATTATATAACACGAGTGAGATCGCACGAATAGAAACCTATCAGGGTATTAAGGGTGTGAAACCTGTGCGGCCAAAACTAAGCGTACGAAGAGAAACCTGGCAGGGTACCAAAGGTGTGAAACCTGTGCGACAACAACAAAGATCGTACAAAGAGAAACATGTCAGGGTACTAAAGGTTTGAAACCTGTATGTCATTGTAAAATAAAATGAAGAAAATCAGAGCATCAAGGACGACTGTACGGGAGATATTCAACAGGACCTAACAGATCTAACGGATGCAAAATTTATGAAGAGTCACGGGAGGCCATGAGGCGACAAACCTGGACGTCGATGATAACCTTATACAAGGGGTATTAAGCTGAATGATTGAGGGGCAACACCTATATAGTGATCAGAAGGATGCAGAAGAAATCGCGCTGCAAGTCAGTTAGTTGGGATTTGATAAGATGAGAGCAAGACAGACCGTACGACGTGAAAGAGTATACCCGGACAGTATAAGTGGATTCACCAGGGTGACGATCCAGTGAGTGAGCTGCCTGTTGCATGAAGAAACAATTTATAATAAGGAAGAAAGAAGCAGAAGTTGACTGACTCACTGGGGCCAAAGGATGCCTACGGAAGGGGGTCATATACTGTGATTATTCGGGAGGCCAGAAGTTCAGGCATGAGTCATGAGAGCATGCGCATTACCTCTGACGAGTGAATATGGCAGGCTGGAATAGATGTGTGATATTGACGTTTTGGAAGAAATAGAATTTTCGGCCAATCAAAACCGACCCGCGATGGCCAGATCGCAAGTGATCGGATTATGGAGGGTAGAGTGAAGTTGGTGTGTGATATTGGAGTTTTAGTTCCACTGGTTGAAGCCTAGTAGATACTATTTCCAACCGATTACCCGAGAAACCGGCGCGACTGACGCAATCTCCACTCAAAAATAGTCAATACAACGAATTGGTTATTGAAACACCTACCACAAGCATACACATCAGCAAAGTGGAGTCAGCGTGGATACATTTCATTGAAAGAAGAGGAAAACCTGGTGATTTACTAAGAGTCCAACGGGAACGTAAGATGGAGAGTTCGGATGTGGCAGAGACCCTCTTGAGACTGAGGGCGATGGAACGAGAAAAAGATGAAACAAGAGGTGACATGGAGGACATCTTTACCGGTGAGAACGTAGCCCCAGATCTGAATACCTTATTAACTACAACAGTACCAGCATCCGCGCCTATCTCATCATGGACTAAGGAGGAGAAGGAAAAGCTATTGGAGATACACCGAGCATGTGAAAAGGCGAATGCTTCAGTACAGGATATATATGACCTGTATAATCGGGAGTGTCATGTCAAGGTTTGGACCATAAGGACTAAAACCGGGGTCAAATCCAAGTTAGGGCGAATGGGGGTCAAGCGCAAAAGGTGTGATGAATGGGAAGAGGATTAAGTGAAATGGTTAACAGACATGATAGAGAAGGAAGCTACTGCCGCACAAGTAGTCGGACTATATCCAGTAAAATTCCCGCAATCTAAGAAAAGACGCACTGCAGCTGCTGTGAGAAAGAAGATGCAGATGGTATGTAAGTCAAGGAAAGGCCGAACCCAGGCATCATCGAGCAGAGAAAAAGACCAGCATATAATACGAGGAAACTGCAGAAGATGGACGAAACAAGAAGACAATATATTGATAGAAGCGATGAAATGTGGAGATGTGGATACGAAGGTTATTGCCAAAAAAATTATATTATGTCCCCAGCATGACTGGAGATGAGCAAATGCCAATAACAGAAGGTGCAATTAGGCACAGGCTCCTCCAATTGAAAAACCCGTTGTATAGCACCAAATACTCGTTCATGCGACCAATATCCATATCAGATCAAGAAAGTATCGCAGAAAGTGATAAGAACCCGAGTTACATTGATCAAACAGTACCTGAAAATCAGAAAATGGGATCAGAGGAAGAAGATGGATTGAGACGATTCGTCGAGTTTCTCCTACAGCAACCTGAACAATCGCTATTGACTAATGAAGATGTGCATATAGCTGTCACGTACATTGGTCATTACAACACGACGGTTCGGGAATTGGGATCTATGGATGAACAAACAATAGGAGATCCATCAGGCGATGAAGAATATAGACACGCTGTAGAGTGTGAGGCAGAAGAAAATCCAGCTCCTCCTATAGAGATTGATCAAACCGTGACACTGGTGGTTGATCAGATGGTATCTGAGAGTCAAAGATTAGGATTGGAAGAAGAATCCAAGCGAAAACAGTTAGTTGGACCTATCTCGTGTCAACCAGAACAATCACTAATGGCAAATGAGGATACAAATGTAAATGTTGCAGATATGGAACATCACACTGTGGAAACTCAAGAAATTGATTCTACGAGTGAAAAAAACAGTAGAAGTTACACTAAATGATGCGGCATCTAGATGTGCTGTAGAGTATGAGGAAGAAGAGAAGACAGCTCCTCCGGTAATGATTGATCTGGCCGGGTCGACAGAAGATTTCGAATCCAGTGAAAGTAATGAAGATGAAGAGAGTTTGGCGCCAAAAGAAGATGTGTTACCCTGAAAAACAGGTTGTGGAATGTCGGAAAAGGAAGATACAAGTACTACCAAAAGGGTGGTTTTACCCACATCTGGAAAGGATGAATATGAAGAGGTGTGTGGAGAAGTTTTGAGCTATCTCACCCCAGTGGCTGATGTTGGTACAGAAGCAATTCAAACAAAGGCTCAGAGGTTAGACGAATATTGGCCATATCAGTTTTCCAGAAGTTTGGTTCCAGCAGACAAACCACATTTATTGTGGGGAAGTAAGTGTCAACCAGGATCAACTGCGATGCTAGTGTTTACACGTGTGTCAGAAGTTGAAAGGGAGTGGTGTCAAGAGATTGATAAGGTTAATGTTCGATCAGGAATTGTTATCAATGACGCCACGTCTTTGAGTTTTCATAAGGAACTTGGTGGGTGGCGACAACTCAAATCGATCAATCCGGAAGATGCAAAAAAAGTATTATTTGTGGTTACACTTCTACTTAGAGGTTCAGAATCTCTAGCGGTGTTCCTTCGGGAGTGTTGGGGTGGAAGTTATGGACCATGCAGAGATGAATTATGTTGCTTACAGTATGACGTCACGATACCGCAATTCAGTTATCAAGGGCAATGCAGGCATTGGCTGTATTTTAGGTCTCGGGAGTTGTATATGGATAGATTCACGTCAGTGAATGATTATCTTCTCACTATGTGTTTAATAACGCACCTAGAAGCATTTTCTGTTACCGATCCAATTCATTACGAGGGTGAATGGGATCCAAAGGATGTTGAGTCAACAACGAAGCTTTATGTTGCATCCTATGGAACAGGGCAGTGTTGATCAAAACGTTGGAAAGTATACGACTATGGTCATAGTCCCGACCATATTAGGCCATTGCTGAGAGGGGTGTTATATCTGCAAGTACATGGGGACTTCGGGAATGAAGATGTGTCCATAAGTACAGCCCAATTGCAGAAATGGGATTATGGAAGACTATGCATCGTACGATATCGGGAATTGATGTTTTTTGGGTTGGGGAATAGTGTGTTTTGTTGGACTCCGGTATTTTATTATAACCACTGCCAATGTGAAGGATATACATAGAAACATTGACGGCTTACGATGGTTACCCGAGGCCAACATCATGAATTATGTTAGACGATTCAGTACGGTGGATAGAATGGCTAGAGAGCCACCATCTCCGTTATTACAATTAATTACTAAAAGAGAGACGATTGAGTCGCGGAGAGACGCATCATTGATGAATAGAATGGAGCAGACACAAATATATGAAAAAAATTAGCGTACGCTAGATGTGGATCAGTTAAAGGTGGTACGAGAAGCTGTGGGGACAAAACGAATTGTTCTTGCTCGTGGTCCTTATGGATGTGGGAAAACATCTAAAATTACCTGATTTTTCTTCACTTCCACAAATTTCACAGCATCAGAACTAAAGCCTCTGAAGTTCGTGATTTACCCTCAATTGCCTGAGCGAACTGACATAGTTCTCGGCATGGCGTAAAAAGTTGAACCTAGTCTGGTCGAACTTAGCCATTAGGATGGTTTTCAATTCGGGTGATGCGTTGTGAACCACGTTGTCTAAGACAAGTACTTCACTACCACCCATAGCCTCTGAAATCGCCACCAAGTATAGATAATGTTGATTCTGTTGTGTTGACGTTATTAGCGGTGTTTCCACATTTTCGAATTGCTATTGTTTCAGAAACTAATGCAGCCATTGACGAGGACCTCAAAAGGTTGATGGATTCCAAGGCAATACCAGACAAAGATATAGTGCGGTTGGTTGAGATAAAGGGTACAATGGAACTATTGGATGCTGAACCGTATCGGCGAAGATTCCTTTCGGAGATATTGAAGAGAGAGCGGCGTTCATTGGAGGGGTATGTGGTACGAAAAGACATTCTTGAAAGATTAAGAGTGAAAGAGATGGATACACTGGAGCAAGCACGTGTAATTGTTGCCACTCTGGCACAATTGGGACGACCGGATTTTAACACAATATCTTATGATGTGATTATCAATGATGAAGGAGCCCAAACAGCTGAAGTGGCATTATTACAGGCTATTAGACCCAACGTGGATGTTCTTGTATCAATGGGGGATCCCTACCAGCTTTTCGCATACTCTCCTATTGATGAAAAGTTGAGGCATCGGTTTCGCGGAGGTTCCCGTCGTCATAAATTCACTTGGGGGTTGTTACAATCCATAGAACATTGTCGTGCAATCCATAACCTATCACCAGCGTTCCCTGGAGTTACCATGACTGCAGAATTTAGAAGTCATCCACAGATCACGAGATTGCTGCAAGTGTTTTATCCGTATACAATTCGAGACATAGCCGCTACTTCAAGGGATTATTTGGATGGAATGCGGTTTAATAGTTTGGATGTAATGGATTGGGGTAAGCCAGTTAGTCGTAGCTTTTCTGGGAAGCGAAGTTTCAAGGGTAATCGAGTTGTATGGATTATCCCTCAAGAGTGGATGAGAGAAGTGGAACGTCAAGAGTACAGGCATCATAATATTATCGAGTTGGCCATGGTTATGTACTTGTTTGGGAATATATCCGTTATGTTGGAGAGTGGAATGCGAAGAACACATACGGCCGTAAGAAAATCACTGTTAGTTATATACCATATCTACAACAAGTCAAGGCTATACAGAGACAGTTACGATACATAGGCGAGGCATACGACGAATGTTGGACATTGAGGTATCTACAACCGATTCTATCCAGGGTCGTGAAGCAGATATCGTTATTGTGTCTATGGTTCGATCACATACATTGGGATTCCTTGCAGGTTACCCATCGAGATCGTTAGTAACACTCCGCAGGGCCCACGATTACCTCTTCATAGTTGCATCTCGCTACGTTTTCGAAGGCGAAAGTACGTGGAATAGAATGATGGATATAGGCAAGGAAAGCGAGGTTCCGATTTTCACTACACCTATGGATGAAGATTATGCGCGAAAGTATCTGAAGTGTGATCATGAAGGTGTATGTGTATGCGTGCCTTTTACTCGCTTATGCTGAAGTTACGCAAGGGGCGATTGTGGTGAAGTGGAAACTATATTTACAGTATATAAAAGATGGACCATGGTAGTTATCAATTCTTGGTATGTTTTATTCGCCAAACTCTACATACTAGCGCGATGACGTTTGTTACGCTGGTGATTCCTTCACACACTGACTATTAGTGACAAAGATTATGCAATGCCTTCAATAGGTGAACAATACGAACACTTAGTGTAACACGATGTTAGTAGTGCGAAGTTTCTGTCTTCTAGCAAGATGCTTCAATTCATTACTAGTGCCAAGTAATGCTGCCCACATTTTACAATGTTTCGACACAGTTGCTTTAGCTCTAGCATGATAGCAGTGACGCTAAACGCTAAGTTGAGCGTCTTCAGCTTCATAACTGTCTAATTCGAGGTCCAACAACTAGGTGCACTAAGGCACATCAAATAACCAAGTTACCAGACTGTGAAGACGAACTGTAAGCATTGCATAAGGGAGTCAAGACATAGGCGCAACTGACCCACCTTACGGTGGATTCGTTCATGGCAGCCAAGCCAACGAAAATTCATGCGCCTTTGGCCTCATACTCAACAACTGAGGGGTGCTAGGGACCATGATATAACGAGGCAAACTGACTGTGAAGATGAACTGTTATCATTGCATAAGTGAGTCAAGACATAGGCGCAACTGACAAGAACAACGGCGGGTCCGTTCATGGCAGTGAAGCCAACGAAAAGTTATGCGCCCACGGCGTCATAATGCATCACCGAATGGCGCTAGGGCACATGATATAACGAGGCAAACAGACTGTGAAGATGAACTGTTAGCATTGTGTGGTGGAGCGGCTGATCGAAGTTTTTGAGACTTGATCAGGCGGTACCACGGCGCCCAGACTGCCGACTAACGAAGGGGCTCCTCCGGATGTCTTCGACTGCTTGTGTTCTTGCTCACCTTGTGTACCCGACGGCTAGGCGTGGGTCGCTCCTCAGGTGGCGGGAACAGCGCACAGCAAATTCTTGGTGCAAGATTGAATTAACTAACTTGTGACGATACAAACGATGCGATCAGGCGTGATCACGTGCGATCAGGTGCTTAAACCACGTCAATTAACCTCGATCAGGCTTGATCAAGTTCGGGCTGATGCTAATAACCGACGATCAGCAATATTCCGTCTTGATCGCAAGTGCGATCAGGTGGCAGTCCGATGCGATCAGGCGCTGAAACGATGTAGATCAGTGGTAATCAGGCTTGATCAGGCTGGTGTTGATGATAATAGCCGTAGTTCAGTTGTATTCGGTCTTGATCGCAAATGCGATCAGGCGTCTTGATCGCAAGTCACAATCAGGTACTGAAACGAAGCCAATCGTTCGTGATCAGGCGCGATCAGGCTTTGGCTGACGCTAATAACCGTCGATCAACGATATTCTGTCTTGATCGCAGATGCGATCAGGTGTCTTGATCGCAAGTGTGATCAGGTACTGAAAGGCTCGATCAGTGGCTAAAAGCTGCTGCCCAGTCGTAATACACCTTGATCAGACTTGATCAAGCACCGGAAGTTGTTCAAGTAGCAGTTGGCGCGATTTGCGATCAGCGATCACGATCACGATTCGCAAAAGTGTCGATCATGTGTTGATCGGTAGGGGGGGGTACTTGATCAGGCAGCGGAAGTCTTCACTGCCTGATCGCGGAGCCTCTAAGCCGTCAAGCAGCTAAGGAACGCCCAAATCAATGCGCTCCTAGCCTAGAATATACGAGGAATAGGTATTTATATTAAAATCCACCTAGTGTTCCCGTGGGGCGCTTAAATCAGCCGAACTCTAGGGGCCAAACGTTAATTTCACGGGGAAGAGATGAGAGCACTGATCGATCACGTTCCCAAAACCAAAAACCTTTAAACGAAGAACCGCAGACACTGCGGGCGGAGTTGCGGGGTGAGTTCTCACACTCTACGCCAACCGGTGGGCCAAAACGCACTTAGTGCTCCCGCCCGGGACGTAGAGGTTTCAATAGGGTGGGGGCGCAAAGGTGCCTTCCTAAAAAACGATCAGCGCGATCGTACGCAAAAGGAGAACTTTATTATCAATTAAACCCTTAGATCTACCCTGTTCCTACTTTCAACCAATCCGCATCGTCCATTCGGAACGCCTTCCGTCCATCAGTCGACCTGATTTTTCCGCTTGTTCCTTGTTTGTTCGCTGGTGTTCGCCGCGTACCTGTAAGTAATCAGCACATCTTCCGTGCCCCTTCTATATCCTGTCTATGTACACCACGGTGGTACGTACTACTGTACCCACCGTGGTACACATGGCGGTACCTAATTATGTACTACTGTATCCACTATATGCGTCCACTATCAGGCCCCTAATTTAGGTCCTAATATTAGTCATAATATTAGGCCCCTATGGGACTAATAAAATGTCCAACATTAGGCCCTATTTTAGCCTAATAAAAAGTACGCTTTACGACAATTGCATAAGTGAGTCAAGACATAGGTGCAACTTACCAGCACAACGGCGGGTCCGTTCATGGCAGTGAAGCCCACGAAAAGTTATGCGCCCTCGGCGTCATAATGCATCACCGAATGGCATTAGGGCACATGATATAACGAGGCAAACAGACTGTGAAGATGAATTGTTAGCATTGCATAAGGGAGTCAAGACATAGGCGCAACTTACCAGCACAACGGCGGGTCCGTACGGAGCGGCAGAGCCAACGAAAGGTTATGCGCCATCGGCTGCTTGGGTCGATCGCCTGGATGTTCCTGAATGTTCTCAAGTGGTTAAGTATTTTGATTTTGGATAAGCAATTTTGACCAATCATCAGCAACCTGCGACGGCCAGATCGCGATGTCAAAACTGATCAATCAAGTTCCAGAGGGTGCGACGGCCAGATCGCGATGTCAAAACTGATCAACCAATTCCAGAGGGTGCGACGGCCAGATCGCGATGTCAAAACTGATCAATCAAGTTTCAGAGGGTGCGACAGCCAGATCGCGATGTCAAAACTGATCAATTAAGTTTCAGAGGGTGCGGCGGCCAGATTGAAACGGCAAATCTGATCAATCAAATTACAGAGGATTGCGACGGCCCCAGAGTCCAGTATTGAAGTCAGCGCTGAAGTAACCAAGAATTAGTGGGTGAGAAAGGTGATTGACTTTGATGTAGGAGTTGGTAACATTTAATTGAACAAAATTTCCCCTGAACTAAGAAGATCTCTGGCGGCCCTCAAAAACCTTTCTTTTTTTACTCTATACAAAAACCAAGTGTAACACAAGGAAGTCGGTGAGCTCACGCCCTAGTGAGTGGATCAGCAGCCATTTGAAGTGCGCTAGTGTTGGGGGCAGCCCGGAACAGACTTTTGAAGTGTACCCCAAGTGTGTTTGATTGATTTGTTGGGTCGGACGGAAGTATTAAGTACCCGGGAAGTAAAACGAGGAGGACTGGCTTATTACCTCTTTGTGTTGTTAATTAAGTGGAATTATAATAATTTTCAACCCCTTCACGACAATACAACGTCCTGCTCCAGTTCGTTCACGTCGATTTCCGAGGTCTTAGAGCCACTTGGCGATCGAGCATCCACCAACTGCTGGGACGAAGCTGGAACAGCATCCATAGACGGTTCCACTTGTTTCACAGGATACGAGGGTATATTTGTTTTACGTAAAATCAGCTGTATTTCCGATTGAAATCAGCAGGGTACCTCAGGGTGTGAACAGCATGATTTATGATTATAATTACGAGTCAAATCAGCAAGATTTTAACGAAATGAGCATGCTGATTTCGTTATCGTATTTTGACTTTAACACGTTAGGTGTGAACCCCCCTAATAGTACACCTTTTATTAACTAAAAAACCTCAATATTGGTAGAACCTATTTTTAGTCCTTCACTAATTGACTTAAGAGCTAAATGAAAGAGTATTGTATTAGGAATGGTTTAGATGAACTAAATCTAATAGGGGTGTCAAACATTAAAAACTTCAGCAGGTTTATATCACTTTTTAAGGATGAGTTTTCGAGATATTATTTGGACCGTAGTTCAGCTGTTATTACCCGTTTCAAAGCCTGACACACCTGAGATAACAAGTGCAAGGGTAGTGGAACTGCACTGCCGTAAAAACAAAAAATCGTCAATCGTGTATGAGCAGCATCACGGACTGCTGAGGGATGTTCACACGTCTTTCTTAGCTGCAGGCTCGGACTATATCACGTGCAATAACTACGGGGTAACACCTGGTGTCGGTTTAGTGACGAGGAAATTGTTCGTTATACAACGATAGCTGGTCGGGTAGCTCGAGAGGCACATGCGGAACGAAAGACGGAAGGGGGCACTCCGCCTCATGTTGTTGTTGTTGTTGTTGTTGTTGGAAAGTTTTGTAGACATGAACAATGCGGTTCGAAACGGTGTGAAAGTGGAAGCAGATCAGCCAAATTATATGCATCAGGTGCTATCTAAGAGTCCTCAAGATCCAAACACGAAGCGGGTTGAATCCTCTGCGATGAAGCAGCAAGATGAAGTAGCCAAAGAAATGTTGGGTTGGGTTTCAGTCTACCGTGATCCGGAGGTTATCCGGCGCAAAGAAAGTATACGATGCAAGCGTAAACATACCAAGCGGTTCAGTGTGACGTCGGACGAACAGCAACGGCAGGCGTTGCTTCAATTGAAGTCGATTGATGGTACCAATTCTTGCAGCGACAGTGATAAGGGTGACAGCATAAGCAGCGATTACTCTCCGATGGAGGATGAAGATTCAGAGAAAGACGAAATTGAAGTAGTGAGTCTTTTAAGTGATGAAAGTGACGAAGAAAGAGTGCGTGTGAAACGGAAAAGAGTGCGAAGGAATCGAGCTGGAGAATCCACTTTTAAAAGAAAGAAAACGCGATTACGAAAACCAGCTGGCGAGCACAAGTCAGTTACGCGAACTTCTTCCCATCATATTACTCAGGACGCCGACATTACGCTGAAAGTAGAACCTCCTGGTGATGTTGCGAAGAGCTCGGTTATGAATACACCTGCTACTACTAAAAGTGCATCGATAATAGCAAGTCCAGGTAGCTCTTCCAACCAAGAAATTGAGCATTTGTCCGGTCCAAGCAAAGTGAAAAGAGAGATCAATAGTACTTCAGTTGATGACAATGCGTCCCCGGGATTGGCTGTTTATGACACGACGATGAAGTCGACAATTGCGACCTCTCCCACTTGTGTTAATAGTGTACAACGTTGCCTTCAGAAAGAATTGTACCCCAACGAAGTACGAGATCTTCAAAGTGAATTGACAAAGCCTGCTTCAAACGATGGCAAAGATGATAGTGATGATATATTTGGTGAAACCGTCTTCCAGTCAACTGCTGTTAAATGTGCTGATAATGCACCAAAGAACACACTTTGTACTCATCCAGCTAATACGAGTGATAATGCGGGCGTTGCTACTAATGTGTCAGATATGGGGACGGTCGAGTCAAAGTTGACCTCGACTATTGAGCGTAAATGACACCATCACCTTGGCAGATTTCTGTGTGTCTCCACTAGCACCTTGATGTACTCTAATTAGCGCCATCTTTGCTTCCTCAACGGACGACAATATCTAGGCGAGGTAAGAGTCAACAAAGGGCTCTAATGTTGCTGCAATCATCGCATAACATCTCACGCCTTCGGTGTGTTCTGGTACTTTGTCCGCTCGGTAACTTTCCAGCAGGGGCGGAAGAGAACCACAAACCTTTGGCTTTGGTATTGTTGTGTCTGACGATGTCAGTGTCCACTCGCGGTGTCTGAACTTGATGATCGTCGCTTTCCATCAGTTTTACGGTCATGAAAATTGTCGCAAAAAGCCTTTCGACGACAATTACTCTCACTTGACCTATCGCGGGATCTTGACCTTCGACGCCGACGCTGGCGAATTTTGTCTCGATTTCGGGGACTCGGGGAGTGGGACCTTGATCGAGATGAACCTCTACGTCTGCGATCATCGCGTGTGCCACTCTTTCTAGAGTAAGGTGATGTTGATCGCTTACGACTACGTTTTTCTCTGCGTCTATGATTGTTACGTGAACGTCGTTAACGCTCACGTAGCGGCGAGTCATATGTATCCGATACCACATGTTGCGAGGTTTGCCGTCCGTTGTGCCTAGACCTCGAGATTTTATGAGTTGACGCAACTTTGCTCTCGCTATGCTTTCTTTTACATTGGACTTCATGATGATTTAACTTTGATGACCGAGTAACTGTCGGCTCCTCTACTTGTGTTTTCTTCTGTTTTCTTGGAATTTTAAGATGGAATAATGGCGGAGATTCAAGTGAGATTAGGCCAAATCTTATTCACCACCTCCAGAGGTGGTAAATAACATTAAAAGTGGAATAAGATCCCAATCTCATCCTCTCTTTTTCCACTTTTTGCCCACTGAAATTCCACCAGATTTCTGATGTTTGACACTCCCTAATATACAAACGGTAGTAAGTTACACGTGATATCTCCAAGATCAAAAACACGTTGGTGACGAACGAGGTATCAATTAACAGTTCGTTAAGGGACTCAATCAGTGGGATGTATATTGAGAAGCGATATCTAGCTAAACATGAACTTATGTAAACAGATGTTGAAGTTGTTTTAAACTTCCATCTGTGTATGCTATTCATGTCTTATACGTAACAAAAAAGTGTGTACTCAGAACCGAGTACTAATGCAGTAATCATGGGTACGGTCTAAACGGCAGCAAGTGAAAGACTAACCAGCAGCAATTGAAGCAGCGACTAGGAAAATCAAAAAAAGTACCAAAAAGAATATACTTTTGAGATAACGTCCTGGTTTGGCCCAAAAATTCTAAAATTCCCCTGTTTTCACCTTCACGGATTCGGTCAACCAGGCGCTGAATCCTTTTTTAGGTACATTTCCAGCTGAAGCTTCGACTGGATGGGGAATCGTTTCTGGTGGAGCACGACCGAAATTACGTACTGTTGGACCCCAGAAATTCTGGTCGGGGTTTACGAGTGGTCTGCTGACAATTTGGGCCACAGAAATTGGGAACAAGACGTTCTTTATTGCAGCTATTTTGAGTATGAAAAAAAGACCGTGTAGTGGTTTTTGCGGGTGCTATTGGTGCCTTAATTGTGATGACGGTACTATCGGTGGTCATGGGTGTCGTGGATACAAAATTCCTGCTGCCTAGTTTGACGCATTATGGGTGCAATACTGGTAAGTGGTAGAAAAGTATCTTGCAGCTCCTGATAATACTGACTACAGAATTAGATTGTGTCACGTTTCAGTTTGTGGTCTTTGAAGTCAAGATGTTATACGATGCGAGGGAGATGAATGCAGCGTAAGCAGATGAAGAGGCAAGCAAATGATGGGAAGAGTGTAGGTTTGCACTAACGTTGGCTTTTGTGGTTACTGCTATGATTTGATTTAAAGAGACCCATCGGAGGAATTGACAGAGGAGGAAGAAGAACTGATGGGGAAGAAGGATGAAGATGCAATCCAGGATGAGTACGGAGGCGTTTTGTCTCTTCTAGTGAGATCCTAGTGTACTAAAAAGGTGGTTGTTGCTACCTGTATTTGATGTCATTGCAGACAAGTGGAAGTAATCAAGAAAAAAGCAGATTATGTGACGGATGGCATGATTCAGGTGTTTTCCCAGACGTTAATCATGACGTTCCTGGCGGAGTGGGGTGATCGCTCGCATATTGCGACAGTGACACTGTCAGCAACGAAGGACTCATTCGGCGTCACCCTGGGCGCCATTCTCGGTCACTCCATGTGTACGGGTATTGCTGTCTTTGGCGGCAAGTTTCTAGCTACGCGCATCTCGGAGCGGACCGTTACGCTTGTAGGTGGTGTCCATTTTGTGCTGTTTGCGCTGCACTCGCTAGTCACAGACCCGAACGTGTTGGAGTAGCTCTCCAACACGATGACGGATGCTTGAGGCACAATACAATAATATATTTGACTATGACTAAATTATAGTCTGACACAAATACACAAACATTGAGTATACCTTTTTTGGTCTTGTATATATATGTCCAACTTTAAATGCCTTGATCCGCGCATAATAAATCCACAAAAAGGTAAAAAAGTATATCCTTTTTGGTACTTTTTTGTTTTATCCTAGTCTCTGCCTCACTTGCTGCTAGTTTTTCTTTCATTTGATGCCGTTTAGCCCGTCCCATTAATTATGCTAGTAATAGACGAAATGCAAATTGGTACCTAAAATAGTCCTACCTAATTATAATATAGAGTTAGAAATAGACCGACTATTTTAACAGTAGTTTTAGGCCAACCCCAACCACTATGTTGTTGGAATGTATTGCACCTGAAAAGCTTGAAACGCTTTGTGCCCATATGTTGAAAGTCTTCGGGTAGAAGAAAGGTGTTGGAAATTGACACGAGTTGGGGGCACGTGTAAAGTTCCTTAATGGCAGTTCAGACCGTTAGTGCCTGACTGCCGTTGGGATGGAGATTTCTTAGAAAGAAGCGCCGCCCTACCTGATCAGGGTAGGTGCGCACGAGGGCAGGATGTAATACGTGTTAAAAGGTAAAAAAATATACTAATTATAAATGCGTACTTAAGAACCTAACCTAAAACTTAATATAACGATAAAATTCCAAAGTACCAAAAATGCATCAATCCAAAAATGACCACAATGGTCGCGCATCACTTGAAGTCTGTATGCAACCTAATGCCAGGCTGCATACACGAATTACTTGATGATACTTCAACACTCCTTCTGCGATCATCGTGACACTATTCATACTCGTCATCCCAAACCAATCTTGGCGTGCAATCGTGAGTCCTTGACCGCACATAGTGGCTTCGTCAGAAGATCCGCGATCATATCATCACTGCCACGTGCAATGGTCTCACTGCTTCGCGCTTGACGTAGTCCTACAGGAACTTGAGCTTCACATCTACGTGCTTGGATGATGCACCACTTGCTTCGTCCTACAGCTGACTGATTGCTGCTTAATTGTCCATGCGCAAAAGCATCAGCATCTCCACCTTGAGACCAATCTCCTCCAGCAACTCCTTCAAGCCTGATATCTACTTTCCGCCAACTGCAGCAGCCACAAAATCCGCCTCCTCTGTAGATAACGCGACTGCACCTTGTTTTCTGCATTTCCATCCAACAACCATGCCGTTCAAGAAAACCACGCAACCGCTTACGCTCTTCCTGTCTTGTCTGTCAACTGCAAAATCCGCATCTGTGTATCCAACCAACTGCAAACTGTCCTCGCTCCTTGCTTTACACTCCAAACGTAACTTGAGCTCCTTCGAACCTTTTAGGTACCGCATAATTTTCTTTGCTAACTTGTAGTCGCCTTGCTTCGGTGCGTGCATGCGTCTTGTAACCTTGTGAACTGCAAACGAAATGTCTGGTCTGGTACACCTCGAAATCGATAACAAGCTTCCAGCTATCGATTGAAAAATCCTCTGCTTCGGAACACCTTCTTCTGCTGTCTTGGGCAGGAAATTGTCGTCCTTGCATTCTTCATTAATGTCAACAATCGTTGATTGCACGGGATTAGCGTGATTTATGTTGTACTTGGTTAGTAAATCATCAATCATCTGTTCTTGATCCATCGTGTATCCACTGTCTTGACTTCCACCAATACGTATACCAAGAAACTTCTCCACCGGTCCAAGATCTTTCAATTCAAGTATCTGCATCTTCTCAAAAAAACTTGTCAACTAGCTGCACTGTCGTTCCTGTTACCAGTAAGTCGTCAACGTAAGCTCAAACAATCACAATAACATCAACATCTTTTCTCGAAAATATGCATGTGTCCGTCATGCACTGCTCGAACTCCAAATCAGTGAGTGTCTTGCGCAACAGCTCGTACCACATGCGCCTAGCTTGTTTTAGTCCGTATAAATTCTTCTTCAATCGTAAGGCCAAACACTTAGTAGAACCCACTTAAAAATCTCGTAAAACTTCGTCTTTAATCGTCATGCCTTGGAGTATCTTCAATAAAATTTCAAAATTCTTCTCGGTATGGGCCTTCGGGTATCCGCTTAGAACATCTCCGTGCCGCGCCGGCACATTCCACACTTGATCCATCGCCAGCACTACCTTGACGTTACTCAAATACATCACCGTCGAAAACGTGAAAACGAAATCACGTGCATAGACTTGTTTATATCAGCGCGCTACCAGCCGTGTCTTGTATCTTTCAATTGTCCTGTCTGCCATGAGCTTTGTCTTGTATACCCGTTTTGTAGGTATGGCTCGCTTGTCCGGGCACTTCACCACTTCCCAGTTATCCATGTCCTGTAATGCTATCAGCTCTGCTTCTTCAGCCTCCTTCCACATGTAAGCGTCGCCCCTCTTGTGCGCCTCGTTGTAGCTGCGCGGGTCCTTCGGGTATCCCGACTTGATTCCCACATCATTTGGTCCTATCACCGCGTATACAGCTAATGCGTGCTCCTGAACATCTGCGCTCCTTGGGTCTGCTTCTCTCACTTCAGTGACGGCTACTTCCGTTCCAAACTTCTTCTTCATCTTCTTTCGCTTGAGTGTGTCCTTGTACCCATTAACTTTGCCCTTTTTTGTGCCACACGTTTCGTCTTCTCGCTATCTTTACTTGATATGCGTGTTGTCTGATCCACTGTACCATCAGCGCGTTCTGGCTCGTCCTTCATCTCTTGATTCCATGTCATCTACTTCTTGATTTTCTGAGTTCAAATCTGCTTCGTCCAACGTAAAATCATCACCTGCCAACGCTTTCGTAACTTGTTGACTTGCCTTGGTGCCCAGTGTCTTGATTTGACTGATGTGTCTCGTCGTCGTAACAACACAATTCTTGAGCAACAAAACCTTGAAGCCTTTTGTCTCGTTACTTTTGCCTATGGTTAATCATCTCGTCTCTCTTCCTTAGCGTCTTCTTTACGGGGTCTTGCCAAACCATACATGACGCCCAAATACTACGATGTCGTTTACCTTGAACTTGGTTTTCGTTAACATCTCGTAGGGAGACTTTCTCCCAGGATTTGCCCGGGTGGGAGCACGGTTGAGTATGTACGCGGCATACTCAGCTGCCTCTGACCAGTACGTAAGTGGCACTCCTGATCCAAACACCATGCAACGAACCATGTTGAATATGGTCCTGTTCAGTCTTTCTGCTTTGCCATTCGACGCTGGACATCTAGCTTGTAGCCGGGTGCGTAAACGCACGGTGCGGATAGCGCACAGAGAAAGACTTTCCTTAAGCGGTTATACACCGCTACTTAGCCGATACGCCCTGATCTAAGGGCTTAGTGGGAGATTGCTCTCTCACTCGGGGCCAAGATTCCCTGAGTTTATGGTTAGTAAGCACTAACGCCTTATCCTAAGGCTTCCCTTAGTAGGGAGTAGCTATTGGAAGTTCTCTCCTGCTACGACACTCACTGCACGCGCGACCGTTCCGGGTCGTGCGCCTAGCAGGATATAGTGTGTTTGTTAACTGATTTATTTATTTAATATAAAATTAGTCTAACTTAATAAACTAATATAACTATACGCAATACTAGGTAGAACTAACTTAATCCGTACCTAGCCGAAAATGTAATTTACACCACCTGTGTACCAACACGTGGCAGGCTGCCACGCCCCCACCAAGGGCTCCCGCCCTGATTGGTTAAAACAACCAATATGTCCGAACCTTTCGGACCGGTCAATACTTGACCTCAACCGTTGTGTAATTCACGTACACCGACGTAACTAAATGTAACCCCGTTGCATCCCCCCCATCAAGACTATTGCCACGCAATAATCGATTATAGTTGGAGACCCCAACTGCCAGAACTCTGGCCTTGAATGAGCACCTTTAGTTGTGACGATCATTCTCCCCGAGAAGGGGATTTCAACTACCCGGACTCCGATATATCGGAGGAGGGGGCCCTTGGGGATAGCTCACCTAAGGATGACCGCTCCGACGACGCCGAACGGCGATGTCGGCAGCCTAATCCTTTCCCAACACGTGGGGAAAACGCGCTCACTCGCGCGCCACCATTGCCAATTTCGGATGAAGTATCCGAGTCGCCGAAGGCCACCATGCTTACCAATGAATTGGACGCGGCCCCGGAGTCTTATCTTGCCGCACAGTGTAACAGGGTTACATTTGGTTACGTTGGTGTACGTAAGTACACAACGGTTAAGGTCAAGTATTGACCAGTCCGAAAGGTTCGGACCTATTGGTTATTTTAACCAATCAGGGCAGGAGCCGTTCGTGAAGGCGTGGCAGCCTGCCACGTGTTGGTACACAGGTGGTGCACACTACGTTTCGGCTAGGTACGAATTGAGTAAGTTCTACTTAGTAATACATATAGTTTACATTATTTTAATTAATTTAGGCTAATTTTATATTAAATAAATAAATCAGTTTACAAATACACTGAATACTGCTAGGCGCACGACCCAGAATGGTCGCGCGTGCAGTGAGTGTTGTAGCAAAAGGGAGCACCTCCCTTATCTACCCCCTTACTAAGGTAAGCCTTGTATAATGTCTTTATTCTCTACTAACAGTAAACCAAGGGAATCTTGGCCCCGAGTAAGAGAGCAACCTCCCACTAAACCCTTATATAAGGTCGTATCGGATAAGTAGCGGTGTATCGACGCTTAAGGAACGTCTTCCTCTATGCTCTAGCCGCACCGTGCGTGTACGCACCTGCTACACACAGGCACTAGGGGCTGCCTTACGCTCCCCCAAACGCCCTTCACGGGCGTCATATCATTTTGCGGGTCCTCGTGACCCCCAAAATTGGGCTAAGAATGAGGTAAGGAAGGGTTTAGCCTTCGAATCCCCTGTCCCTGCCGCGTCAAGTCGAACGCCGGAAGCAACTCCGGGAAAACAGCTCACGCAGAAGCAGTTCGCTGCCGCCTTATACCGAAAGCGAATCAGGAAACAGGCCCAGGGTGACCATGTTGAGAACCTCCGCGAGGTTCCCTTCGTTCTACTACAAGGAGAGGATGCCGAAGAGGCAGATCGTAAGTTCCGCGCTTGGGAGAAAGGGGAGAAACGTCTCCCTGACTTCCCAGAGCTGTACAACAGCTATACCGAACGTGACTTTCGGGTGTAGAGGGCATTGCGCTTGGCGTTTGCCAAAGCCAAAGCGATGGGGCAATTACCTGACCCTTATTGCACGCGCTATGCCGGCGCTTGTGCCCTCAATGCAGTGCCGAGCGCAGTGCAAGCTCTGCATCTTCCTCCGGCGAACTCCCAACTACTGGGAGTGAAGAAAATTCTTCCGCCCCTTCGGTCGTCGACTCGCAGCGGGATTCTCCCGCTCGAAAGCGTCAACGACGTCTCGGCAGTCCTGCCGCAGGGGAGTCTCGGACTCCCACGAACACTGTGAATGTGGACAACCCTTCCACTTCACTAGATACTGGGTTTCATCCCGATGGTAGCGTCGCGCCATCAGACGATCCACATGTTAATGTGGAATCCCCTCCGAATCGAGAACTGGAGGACGAGGTCGCGAGATTGCGACGTGAGGTCCACGGGCGCTGTGATCGACACAGCCGTCGCATCCTGGAAGTCCAGGAAGGACTCCACGTGACCGCATCGAGAAGCGGCTTGACTCTCTCGAGTCTGCCCTTGACGGCTTTCGCCGTCTTGCGGGGAGAGTTGAAGCTTCCGTTGCGTAGCTTCGTGGTCGCATTTCGACCCTGACGGAGATGTTTCTCCGCCCTGCCGTGTCTTACGGCTATCCGCCTTCCCAATCTCCTCCAAGAGGGGATCCGCCTCCTCACGTTCTGGCATGGCTTAAGCATACCCACATAGAAGGTTG
Source organism: Peronosclerospora sorghi (assembly GCA_026184515.1). Classification (NCBI taxonomy): domain Eukaryota; phylum Oomycota; class Peronosporomycetes; order Peronosporales; family Peronosporaceae; genus Peronosclerospora; species Peronosclerospora sorghi. The sequence goes on along the minus strand of CM047587.1, from coordinate 42,354,064 downwards.
GATGCGTACGCATCGCCCTCGAAATATCCAAGGTGTACACCAGGCCCTTTAGGGCTAGCACCTTGAAAGGTCCCACAAACCTGGGGCGCAGTTTGTTTCTTAAGACATTAGAAACTGTATGTGTATGTGGTGGATTCAAGTTCAAAATCGAACACCGTAGTGTCGAGAACCTGACCACCATCGTGCCCAGCCTTCCAACTGACGGGGGGGGGTACCCCGCGAACCTTCGCCTACGATCCGATCTGATCGTCCGCTGCTAGCAGACGACCGATCATCAGCATAGGACGCCTGGTCCGATTCTTTCGTCATCTCACCTTGTGTACCCGATGGAATGGGCTGGTTACACACTCGGTGGATCGTCGTTGGGAATTGATGTGGGTCTAAAAACGTGAGAGCGTGATGGGTAGTGTACCCTAGGCGGAACTCTTCATCCTGGGTACGGGCAGACCAATTACTCTCCGGGTAAGTATAATCCAAAGGGCACATCGCTTAACCGATCGTAGAGCCCAACCAATACGAGAATAAGAGACCCATACTCCAATATAGAGATCCAATGAGAACGTGATAAACTCCACGAACGATATCTCCACGTAACAATCCAAAACTTGATTACACGTTCCAACCGTGTGTGACTTGGGCTTGAGAAGCCGACCAATGCGTACTCCCGTCTAGGGACTTCCGGAGGGCCAAGCGCGTCTGTAACGCGTCCCGGACGGGTATAATGAGCTAGAGGGGATTAAACGACCCTCTGCTCCCAAACACTCTGCGGCTTGCAGAGGCGACTGATGTACAGTGCGAAGATGCTAACGACTTCTTGTTGAGTTAAAGGCCAAAAAATAACGACTAACCAAAACTATCTCCCTACAGTCCCCAATATGTACAAACATGAAAATATGTAAGTACACGCAATATCATGTGACTTACCAAAATCCGTGTTCTTGACACCACTCGCATACGATAAGCTGAAAAGCCTCCTTGATTTCCACCAATCTGATCGTCGATAAGCCGATCGGTGTGCTGCTGACACAAAGCGACCAAAATTCTTGAGTCCGCTTCACCACATGTAGGAAGGTTTTTAGCGTTTAATAAAACACTTTCTACTACTTTATACGCACTTTTGTTACGCCGACCCTTGCGGTAGGCCTGTTCTTTTTGCTTATCTTGTCTTTCCGCCATGTCATCGCAAACGTGTCGTAAGACACTAAGGCGCGTCGATAAAAACTTATCGATGTGCTTTCGCACAGATACAGGGATGACATCGGGGAATCCTCCCCCCTCAAGCCCTGGTCAACACACACGTGGCGTCAACGGAACCCTAGGATTCACCAATCCGTTCACGTAAAACGGGGTAAACCCCGTAGAGCATGTACCAAATTGTTGATAGCAAATTCAACCATCGGAAGCATCTCACTCCAACTCTTTGGAGAATCCGGACATAAACTCCGGAGAATATCCTCCACAACGCGATTAACGCGTTCCGTCTGACCGTCCGTCTGCGGATGATCCGCAGTGGACATGAGGAGCTTGGTGCCTAGCATCTTAAACAACGCTCCCCAGAATTGTCCCGTAAAACGGGGATCCCGATCCGACACAACGGAATCGGGTAGACCATGCTGTCGAAAGACACGGTCTAGGAACTCTTTCGCTGTTCCTTGTCCATCTATGGACTCTGAAACCGCCGCCAGGTAAGCCATCTTGTTCAAACGGTCTACAAAGACCAATATGCCGGTGTTCCCGGCCTTATCCTTCCGAACACCGAAGATAAAATCCATTCTAATGGATTTCCAACACTCCGTTGGAACCGATAAGCTCGCCAAAGGCGTAGCTGAACTGGCAGAGGGTTTAACCCTCTGACACGTCTCACAGGTTCAAATATACGCAACGACCCACTTATACATATTGGGCCACCAATACAAAGCGCTTAAAGCGCTGTAGGTCTTATCCCGACCTAAATGACCCCCGGTAGGGGCGTCATGTGCCTCAAAGAGGACTCTATAATTCAGTTCCTCATTATGAGGTACTACCACCCGCGGAGTGTCCTCCGCGCTCGTGCTATAAAATAGCAGACCGTCACAGTACCTGTAACGGTGTAAACGAGCTTTAGCTCGACTTGACAGGGTTGACTCAGACGAGCCAAGACCCTTTTCACCTAACGCGCGGATAAGCGCCGTACATTGTGGGCCTTTCTCATACGCCTGGCGTATGAGATCCACCACAGACGTGGTGACGAATGTCGCGTGAGCGAGCTCGTAATGGAGACGACGCGGCAACTCGTCTGCAAGCACATTCTGCTTGCCAGGTTTATACTTAACCTCAAAGTTGTACTCCGCAAAGAAGGAGAGTCAACGGGCCATCCGTTGGGAGAGATGAGGCGACTTCGTCGCTGTCCGTAAGGACGCGTGGTATGTATAAACCACGAACGGCTTTGAGCCGAGTAGGTGAACCCTAAATTTGACAAGGACATACTTCATATCAAGTAGCTCCTTATCATGAACGGGATAATTCCGTTCCGCAGCTTTAAGCTGCCTCTACTCAAACGCAATCACGCGTTCTCGTCCCGCATCGCCTGCTTGTAACAAAGCACGTCCTATTGCGAAATCGGAGGCGTCGCAGACAACGCTAAATGGTTCCCCAGAATCTGGGAGAGCAAGAACGGGAGTTTTTAACAAGCTCCCCTTAACCGCTTCGAAATCGGATTGGTGTTTGGTTTCCCAACACCAATCTACGTCCTTCTTAAGAAGTTCTGTCAATGGCTTCGCCATCTCAGCGTAATTCTCGCTGTAATTGTGGATATAGTTGGCTAATCCAAACCATTTCCGTAAATTTATAAGATTTACAAGCGAAGGCCACTCCACAATGGCTTTCACCTTCGCGGGATCCGCCCGCACTCCATCCTTACCGATGAAGCATCCGAGGAAAAGGATTTACTCAGCACAAGAAATACATTTGGATGCGTTTGCATATAAGTTATGGTCTCGCATACATTTGAGCAACGCTCGAAGATGTATTTGATGCGTCTGAACATCAGATGAGTCGCCTTCCGCGCGACTATGAACGAATATATCGTCGAAGTACGTCTGAGCGTACTTTCTATGAGGGCGGAAGAGTTGTGTCACCAAGCGATTAAAAGTCGCTGGTGCATTCGAAAGGCCCTGTGGCATAACAAGCCACTCCCACAGCATTCCACTAGGCGTGCTGACCGCTGTAAGCGAATATCGGATGCTCGCATGAGCACCTGATAGTACCCGTCCACCATATTTAAGGCGCTGTAAACAGTACAACCTGTCATATTGTTGTGGAGGACATCCTTCCGAGGAATCGGAGTTTGCATTGGTACAGTAGCTGCATTCAGCTTATTGTACGCATGCACGATGCGCCACTTTCCGTTAGGTTTACGAACACAAAAAGTGGGAGATGAGTGGGGAGACTTACTCTCCCGTACCATCCCTTCCTCTACTTTCTCCTTGAAGAATGCGTCGATGACGTCGCATTGCTCCTTGGGGAGAATCCACTGCCTAGTGACGCAGTATTTGGTTCCAGGAACCAAGTAGATTTCATGTCGGACTCCCCGATCCGGTGGTAACCCCATCGGCGGGTTGTCACTAATGACATCTCCGAATTACTTAATTAAGGAATGGTAAGGGTCCTCAGGATCCGCAAGGATCTTGAGGCCGCTTCGGGAATTCAATGCCTGTTTGGTTTGCACCAAACTGACTTGTCCATCGTGGATGAGGAGTTCAACTCCGCTTCTGGACGCAACACGACGATCTCGTCGAGTTCACCTGCTTTTACAGCAGTTTCAAACTCGTTGAAGGACGTCTCCTCCAACGACAACAGTTTGCCTACCCCAGGCAACCGTTCCAGGCTTACGCCTTCCGTGACAACGCCTATCTCGCTATTCAGAATACAATAGGACTGCTGAATACTGGCCTCGGGACTCTTCCCGGGACCCAGATGGGGGGGAGTCTATTGCCTCATCTATTGGAAGCGCATCGCGCCTATCCACAGAGGTCTATACCTCTACCACAGGTGACTCGCCGGTCTCACCTAATACGGCGTGGTCGGAATCAATTCCGACGTGCGGAAGAGGCGGAACACGGGTCTCTTCGCTTGGAAGCGCCTCGCGCTTAACCGCAGTGGTCTCTACCCCTACCACTGGAGTCGCGACATTCTCGCCTAACATGGCGTGGTCGGGAACCCCGACCTGCAGAAGAGACAAAACTCGTGTCTCTTCTCTAAGCGCCTCGCGCTTAACCTCATAGGAATCCACCTCTACCACTGGCGACTCACCAGTATCGCCTATAACGGCGTGGGGATTAATCGCTGAATCTCCCTCGTCAAGGAACACTTCCTTGAACTCATTGGGCCTGATCATCTCATACATCCCAATCTCTGGCATCTCTCGCTATAATCGCTTTTGCGATCGAGCAAAGGTGGGTTCATGACTCGCCAATGCTTCACCCGATCGCGGGTGCGTTGAGCCAATGGAATTAGACTTCCAGTATATCCATAGCTCGTGGCGTTCCATCCCCTTCATGCCAAGAATGAGGTCATACCTCGAGTCCAAATCCAGGACTAGGCAACGTTCAAAGCTGTCGAAGTCTCAAACTTCAGCTTAAGGTCAATCGAGACCTTGGGTACAGAAACCTGTACGCCCGTCGCAAGACGGACCGTGACAACGTTACGAGAACGTGCCTCTAGGGCCTCGGCATACAGCCGACTCTTCTCCACAGAAGCTCGTCTGACATAATTGTCAGACGCTCCAGAGTCTATCAAGACTCTCCAAGGCTTATCAAAGCCTTTCACGTCCGCAAGGACTACCAGCAAACCTGGCTGGTACACCAACTCGGTGCTAGAAAGCACCGCTTCCCTCGGGGCTTTGTGATGTCGTCCCCTACCCTGTGGCTTAACAGCACTTAGGGGTCCCCCAGTAGGGCGCCCCGCACCTACTGGGAGACGTCGTTTCCCGACGGCTTGTACAAGGGCTTTTTCCCCACCCTTGGTCCCTTGTATCGAGCGTCTCGCTGGGGATTTTTCGGACATCTGTTCCTCAGATGATACATTCTCCCACACAGGAAGCATCTCAGCGGCCCACGCCGCTGCAACATGGCTAAGAGCTCTGCCTCGAAGCTCTGTGGAAAAGAGTCATAGTGACTCTTAGCGGAAGGTTTCTCCTCCGCTTCGACCTGGCTCAGGTCCATGGGTTCAGGACCCACCTTAGAGGAACGGAAGTTCCTCTCGGCGTTGAACGCCATCTTGAATGCCTCCTCCAGGGATTCGGGCGGCCTCGGAACAATTCCGAACGTTCTGGCCCTTCTCTCAGGCCTCCCATGAAGACGGGGATGGACACATCGTCCGAATACGCTTTCGCGTACATCCCTGCCAACAGGGTCTTAAGCTCCAGGATATAAATCTCCAGGTCCTTAGTGCCTTGACGGCACCTCAGGAACTCCAGTTGATTCTGGAAAACCAGATCAGGCGTTGCGTACATGTCCATGAGCTTCTGCTTAAGGACCTTCCATGTTCGAAACACGTCCGTGACTGATTCCGAGCATGTAAACGCCCATGTACGGGATTTGCCCGTAAGATGGGTTAATGCAAGTCCCACTTGCAAGTGATCCTAGATCACATTCGCTGTGGAGAAGGCCGTTTTGACCTCGCGAAGCCACACATAAAGGTTATCACCTTTTTCACCAGTAAATTCCTTTATCTTGAAGGATAACGGGGGGCGCAACCCCGTAGATGCGGGATAACTTCCGCGAAAACTCGCCTCATGGGATATGAGGGCGTTCACCCTCTCACGCACGGCATCAAAACCCTGCTCCACTAGGAGGCGCATGCCATTCTGACCCAATATGGGTACCAACCCTTTTAAAGGCTTCTGGTTGGACGGGGGTTGTTTACCCCAATCGTCCTGGTTCATCCTTTGCAGAGGATGTCGTCTACCAACACAGGTGTTGGATTGACTACAAGTGCTACCAGATGTAGCCGGGTGCGTAAACGCACGGTTCGGCTAGCGCACAGAGGAATACTTTCCTTAAGCGGTGATACACCGCTACTTAGCTGATACGCCCTGATCTAAGGGCTTAGTGGGAGATTTCTCTCTCAATCGGGGCCAATATTCCATGAGTTTACAGTAAGTAAGCCCTAACGCCTTATCCTAAGGCTTTCCTTAGTAGGGAGTAGCTAGGGGAGGTGCTCCCCTTCTACGACACTCACTGCACGCGCGACCGTTCCGGGTCGGGCGCCTAGCAGGATATAGTGTATTTGTAAACTGATTTATTTATTTAATATAAAATTAGTCTAACTTAGTAAACCAATATAAACTATATGCAATACTTGGTAGAACTTACTTAATCCATACCTAGCCGAAAATTTAATGTACACCACCTGTGTACCAACACGTGGAAGGCTTCCACTCCCTCACCAAGGGATCCCGACCTGATTGGTTAAAACAACCAATATGTCCGAACCTTTCGGACCAGTCAATACTTGACCTCAACCGTTGTGTATTTACGTACACCAACGTAACTAAATGTAACCTCATTACACAGCTTCCGTGACTTGATGCCTGATTCCAGTTTTCTTGCAGAAAAAATCGACGTTCTTATATTCCAGGCCGTCGTACGTTCGCAAAACGTGTATCCTGCAATTAAACTCCCTCTTGGACCACGATAAGAATTGCTCAAACTTTCTTGCAGCTTGATCTTTGGTTTTTGCAGGAAATACCCGTACCTATGACGAGAAATGATCCACAAACACTACGAGGTAGTGATTTCCGCGTCTGTCTCGAGGTGCAATGGGACATTTGAGATCACTACATATGGCTCCACCCACCCGATCGATGGGCGAGTGCTGACCAGAGTCCTTTTTGGGTTGTACCTTTCGGGCACCCTTCCCTTCTGCACACATTAGACAGTTTGCTCGCGCTGTACTTGTGATCTTGATGCCCGACCTTGGATCCTTCACTAGACGCTCGATTGTGTCATATGATATATGTCCTAATCGCAGATAAAAATGATAGAGACTCCCTTCTTGAGCACCATCATCACTAGCCTCCATGATTGTATTAATCAATACATCAGAAAAAAATTGCAAACGTGCCTTCATTCATCTTAGGACGTGGATTCGCCACTAAAATCGACCCAATCACCTTCAAAGTAAACATTAGGTCTCCACGTAAACGAACTTCCATCTTGTCATTTCGATGCACGAAATTACAGCCCTTCTGCATCAACTTGCCTAACGAAATCGGGTTTCTTGCTATCTTCTGCTAATAGTACACTTATTGTAATGCTATTATCGTGTCCGGTTTATACATGCTCCGCAAACGTACTTTTCCAATCTTCGTGACTTGTAGAAAGTTGCCATCAGGTAAAGTAAGCTTCATTCCATCTGCAATCGTCTTCACATCTTCCAGCAGTGTCTCATCTCCGACAAGATGACGGCTTGCTCCTCTATCCAATATCCATGCGTCGCTCTCGCTTAAATCACTTGAATTTAATGCACCATACCACTCTGATCTCTCTTCTGTAGTCTCTAATCCATACTCTTTCTCCGTAATATCTAGTGTCCTGCGATACGCTTGCTTTTTATCAGGTCTCTTGTTGCAATCCCGACGAATGTGTCCTTTGTTGTCACAACCATAACACGTAATCGCCTTTCTGCTGTCTTGCACCGCGTTCACGCTCACCTTCGGTCCTCTCCGGCTTCTTATGTGGTCTACCTCGACTTCCTGCGCCCACGCCACCAGCTCTTGTGCATGCATAATGCAATCAGTCCGCGACGGATTATAACGCGTCATCATAGCATACTTTAGGCTTGACACTGCATACTTGACGAGATTATCCACTATAAGCTTCTCACTAGACTCGCTCGCGCGCGCCAACGCTGTCAGGTAAATCAAATGCTCGTTCCACTATCTCCTTGAATCCTTTTCGCAAGAAAATAACTGCACCGCCTGCTGATGTGAGATCTTGACCTTGTACGCACGCCACATCTGATCTAGCACGTAGTGTAGGGTCTGCGAAATCTGCCACCAAACGCCAATGTTTGAACAAAAGTACCTTGATGCCGCACCGTCCAGGTACTCACCAAGCTTGTTAACTTTTAATCTCTCCGGCCACGAAAATCCGGACGAAATCTCTGCTATCTCCAGGGCTTCCATAAACAAATATGCCAAGTACTTCAATCCGGGTCCTAATCCAGGATAGATCTCGATGCCTTTAAACTTCTGCACCGTTAACTTTGGAATCTTGTAAGGGCGCGACTGCATACCCTGATTCACGTAATTTCCAGCCGCATTCCCAACTTCTGGCATACCACCAGACACTCCAGGTGGGTCTCGCGGCATTCCCACGCGAGGCGCACCTCCTCTCTCGATGCCTTCATCTAACGATAGATCATTAAGCGTAATCCGCTGCCCAAATGGCGCGAAATTCTTAATACTCTCTTGGAAAGGTGAATGTCCACCGCCAACCGGTGAATCCTTCAACGTAGCCGGCGAAACTCTTCGCCCGAGGTCTTCAAACCTCTCTCCTTCCATCTGGTTTAATCGGTCGTTCATCTTTCCGACCTGTAGTAGAAGCGCCTTCAACGCGCCCTCTGGGTCGAACAACTTGCCTTCATCCATGGTCGATAGACGCTAAACCAAACAATTAACCGCGACAACAACGCAATCACCAGCGTAATAGTCCACTTTAATAAAACAACAACTCCAATTAATCAAGGAGACCGTCCTGACGTAATCGCCAACGCCAAGAACGCAACATGAGTAATATCTTAAACTTTATATCTACATACGTTCCCTCGTGTCCCTTGGGCTCATAACCTGTCGGAAATTGACACGAATTGGGGGCACGTGTAAAGTTCCTTAATGGCAGTTCAGACCGTTAGTGCCTGACTGCCGTTGGGATGGAGATTTCTTAGAAAGAAGCGCGCCCTACATGATCAGGGAAGATGCGCACGAGGGCAGGATGTAATACGTGTTAAAAACAGGGATGGCCGGCCCTGGGTTTTTGGGTTTCTTTCTTTGTTTTTTTTGGGGTTTTACACAACCCAGCTCATGTCTTTAGAATTGTTTTTTTTGCCGTGGCACAGTTATGTTTATTTTCTGTTATAGACCTATAATATAGGTCCTATATCGTTCACATTCTGAAGTCTGGTACTGCAACAATACAAATGGGTGACAGCGTCGATTCTCTCGAGCCTGGACCGAATAAACGGAAAGGTCGTGAGCTGTCATCATTATGGGAATTGTTCACGGAAGACCCTGATCCCCAACGACGAGTGTCAAGCAAATGTCGCCACTGCTTGAAGGCTATCATACCACAAGAAATCGGAGCGAGTGAAAATCCACCTCGTCAAATGCCGGCCATTCAAGCATTCAATAAAGGAGATCGATGAAGATCACGTCCTTATTGGCTCAAGGAGCTAATGCCGAAGAAGAAGTTGAATTCTGGAGCTTCTTCGTGGTCAGAGGTCTCGTACTCGCAGTCCTCTATTAAGGCATTCACTCGTCCTCGCCTGAAAGGATCAGAGCAGAAGATGATTGAAAATAACCTCGCGATGCATTACTACATAACCGGTTCTTCATTTCAGAAAATTGAGGAACAGCACTTAATTGAGGCATTCAAGATCGCACGGCCGGAAGCAATTGCCCAGTCGTAAGCAATTAGCAGGACCAATTTTGGATCGATGTTGTGAAAAGATGGAGGCTGAAACAGGCAAGGCATTTACTGCATCTGATGATATTGGATATCTGACATCGGATACGAGCAGCAATGTTAAGAACGAATCTATTGTGAACTATATGATCATTGTGGATAGGTTGTCGTTATTCATCGAATCTATCGATATAGAAGTGCAAGCGCATAATCTGACTTTATTTCTGGTGATTTGGGCCGAATGATCAATACATTGACTACAAATGGCGTGAAAATCGCAGGAGCAGTGACCGACAATACTGCAGAGAATAAGAAAGCTTTGAAGGAACTCCAGAAGAAACACCCAGCGATGTACTTTCATGGCTGTGCACCTCATGGGTTGCATTTGATTATCAAGGATATTTTCGCTGCAACGAAAGAAAAACGAGGCCGATCTGTAGCAGATTATCCTGAAGGCTATCCATTTGAGTATTTGTGGAACTTCGCGCAAAAATGCAAGGATGTCGTTTCGTTCTTTTCGTATCATCAACAGGATAAAGACAGGTTGGTCGAACGCCAAAATGAAGAGAACAAACGTCACTTGGTACAACCTGCTGCTACACGTTGGGGATCCTTGATCAATTGTATGATGCGTCTCAAGGAGAGTGAATCGATCCTTCACCAGCTTGTTTTCCCTTTTTTTTCTGCTAGAGATTTCGTCAGAGGAACAGAAAAACAGAAGGAAAGTCGTCGAAAGTTCATGACACCATTTGTGATGAAAACTTTGTCACCAATTTGTACAAGAGCATTGCTATTCTTGAACCAATCGAGGTTGGGGTCAACGCTTTCCAGAATGATCAAATCTCATTGTCAGTGGTGTACAAGCACTTTGCACTGTCAATGCCAGAATCATACGAGAACATGATCTGTTTATCAAACGAGGAACAGTCGTACATATTGAATTTAGTCAAAGAGCGGGCTTGTTTCATGTATGGTGATGAAATCGGGATCGCATACCTCCTGTGCCCTGTGATGATTGGCGATGGTATGCTGGATGAACATAAGGTTCAGGCGGAAGATGCACTAGTAGATTCCATCAGTCGAGGCATCAGCATCACTGATGTCAACAGAAATGATATCGAACAGAAGAAAGAACAGTTGTTCGTTGAATACACGAACTGGATCATCAAGGCTCACCAGGATAGGACAAAAATGATTTTTGCTTCAAGATGCTGTCGAAGGGAAGGAAGACCACACTGCAATACTGGCTCGTTGATGGTGCTACGTATCCAAGTCTTAGAGATGTTGCTGTCAAAGTTTTCAGCATGGTAACATCAAGTGCAGCATCAGAACGGGGATTCTCCGCGATGGCGTTTGTCCACTCAAGGGTGAGAAATCGACTATCCGGAGAAAAGGTCAAGACGTTGTTCTTTATTAAAAGCAACGCACCTTAACTCATTTCTGGTCAAGCTGGAGTAGACTGGGGCGCATCTGATGGTGAAGAGGATGAGGTCGAAGTAGAAGACATAACTTCAGATGATTGAATAAATGATTAATGCTCTTATTTTTTACTAAATTTATAAAACCATTAATTTTTGGTTTTTTTTTTGGTTTTATTGCCTTAAAACCCATAACCCAACCCAAGGGCTCCGAAAAAATTGGGTTTTGCCATCCCTGGTTAAAAAGGTAAAAAATATACTAATTATAAATGCGTACTTAATAACCTAACCTAAAACTTAATATAAAGATAAAATTCCAGAGTACCAAAAATGCATAAGTGCAAAAATGACCACAATGGTCGCGCATCACTTGAAATTTGTATGCAACCTAATGCCAGGGCATCACTTGATGATACTTCAACAAAAGGTTATTAGCTGCTGGTGTGTCCTGAAAAAAAGTCTGATATACTACTGTAGTCTCCATTTTACCCCTCCTTGTGATACATTCCATCGCAAAGGTTTATCTGTAAAGGTTTATCTGTATAGAATCTCTTATGTATAGAATCTCTTAATTATACCTTCAATAATGTCCACCACCTCATATTTGCTATGTGTGTGCCCTATCCCCCCACCCAAACCAATCGCAATGCTGCATCGGTTACTCGCGACACGCTGCGGCGTGACATGTACCTCGAACGTTACAAGTTCTAACTTTAGCATCTTCCGATGCTTCAGTGATGGTATTCTTGTCGGACCTAAATTTCGATGGAATCCTCGAATCAGGTTATTCTCACCCTCAGTATGGGAGCAAAAAGTGCGGCCTGGTCTCGAGACGTTCTTAAAGTTAGAGAATCATCTTTGGATTCCAGTCAAATTTACGGTCCCTTACGATGATCCCAAGTGGCCAGAGCACGCATGGGGCTATCCATTGGGAAGGCACTGTCAAAAGTTGCGCGAGCGTCGAAATGCAGGGAAAGCGATGCCATCCTTTGCTGCCGACGACCTCGAGAGACTGCAATTTCCATGGAACCTGCTGCAGTACAAGTGGGATTTCATCATCCTGCCATCGTTGCAAACGTATTATAACATTTATGGCCATACAAATATCAAGCGCTCGTTCGTAGTCCCTGCTGGAGATTCCCTGTGGCCAGAACGTCTTTGGAATTTTCGATTGGGTCCAACTGTATCTGGTATAATTTGTGATGGAGCTTTCAAAACGCAACAAGAAGCTTCCAAGGAAGAGCTTATGAAAATTCAATTCATGGCGCTGAAGATGCTAGAACGAAAATGGAACATGGAGATTTTACCGTCCTTGGTCACGTTTCGACGCATCTTTGGACACTGTAAAGTGAGCTATGACTTTGTCGTGCCACATACGGATGAGTGGCCACGAGATGCAAGAGGTTTGCGACTCGGTTCGGTTGTCGTCACCATGCGATCGAATGGCGCTTATGCCGAGTTTGTAAAGCGTGATAAGGACAAATTGGAGGAAATCGAGTTCGTCTGGAGCCCCATAGGTGAACGATGGAGTAACGTCATTATGCCAGCGCTTGAAACGTATACAAAAGTATACAAGCAAGCATGGGTGCGAGATGATTTCATCGTTCCAGATTCAGAGCCGTGGCCTGAACAAACGCGCGGATTACAACTTGGCAAAGCTGTCATGAAGATTCGACACAGAGGAGACTACGCATCGTATGTGGAAAGCGATCAAAGTCGCTTGGAGGAAATTGGCGTGGATCTTCAGCCTGAACCGATGATAGAACGTAAGTGGGGCATGAAGATTTTACCGTCTTTGGTTACATTTCGACGCATCTTTGGACACTGTAATGTGGCAAAAAGCTTTATTGTGCCACATACAGATGAGTGGCCACGAGATGCAGGAGGTATGCGACTCGGTGCGGTTGTCAGCAACATGCGATCGATAGGCGCGTATGCCGATTTTGTAAACCGTGATAAGGACATATTGAAGGAAATTGAGTTCGTCTGGAACCCCACAGATGAACGATGGAGTAACGTCATTATGCCAGCGCTTGAAACGTATACAAAAGTATACAATCAAGGACGGGTGCCAGATCGTTTCATCGTTCCGGATTCAGAGCCGTGGCCTGAACAAACGCGCGGATTGAAACTTGGCAACGCTTTCATGAAGATTCGACACAGAGGAGACTACGCATCGTATGTGGAAAGAGATCGAAGTCGCTTGGAGGCAATTGGAATGGATTTTAAGGCTCCTTACAAATGGAGACAATAGCGTTCTCTGGTCCATTTCAACCTCAGTTAAAATGCAATGTGAAAAGATTTGCGACCAAGATGAAAATGGTGGAGCAAAAATCTAAATTGCATTTCTCTTGCTACCGAAGTGATATATCCCTCTCATCGATATAATACAAGCGGAAGCCCCCTGGGGTACCTCTCACCCTCTCCGCCAATCAAATGCCGCGACCCCCCCCCCCCTCACTGGCCAATGAGAGCACAGGAAAGTGATTACAGGTAGAGGTGGGGGGGGGGTGTCGCAAGCGGGCAATCCTCAGTCTTGAGTACACACACTCGATGTAAGAACTAAATAGTTAAGATTATTCGTAGCTGAGTAACCAAATTTAGACATACATATATGTAACCACATTATTTCAGACACAAAAGAACGTGGGCGTGCTTGTTGATGGCAGACTCCCTGCCGGTTTCTGGCACGCACGACGACGTCGCTGGCGTGAGGAACGAGTATGGACTCGAGAATCTAGCGCACTTACCTCTGCTCGAGCAAGTGCATCGTCTCTTTCATGCCATCGAGCACAAATATCCTTATCGAGAGGTTCGCATGAACCATTTGCTTCTCTCCAGGATGTGAACCTCACTCGTCCGTGGTATTCCAGACTACTGCGTGGAAGACGCTGCCGTTGGATCAGAAGAAAAAGATGCTCGAGTATATACGGGACAAGCGACGACGAGGCGCGCAAGATAGGGACGCAGAGGCCAAGCACGAGTCGAGTGGAGAGAACGAGGCGAATGGTCGAGACAAGGACACAAGACTGGACCCTGCCATGGCGTATAAGTCGGATCCGTATCTTCAGATGCTGCAGCAGCGAAGCTTCCGATCCGCTGGGCCCGAAGGACGAGGCGAGAACGAGACGACGATGTGGAGACATCCCAATAGTGCCTATGTTGCACCGGCCGAGGTCGCCCACTACACACCAAAGTTTAAACCACGATGGCAGGTTGCCGAGAGCGAGTTTTTCGAAGAAATGTGTGCATGCGGCGTAACGCATCAAGCAGGAGAAAACGGAGGGAAGAAGACGTCCTTGTTGCTGCATACAATTAGCTCCATGATGAGCACGTTTGGTGACTGCTCCAAGTCCTGTATGGCCACGGTGGAAGCAGTACAAGCGCTTGGTACGAAATACACTTTCGTAAGATGAAGGAGTGGGGTCAGCTGATGTGTTGCTGCGTGGGAAAACTAGTTGGGGATCACATACGAACGGTTTTAAGCTCGAAACCTGAAGTCTTCACAGCCACATCATGTCTACGGGTACGTCTTGACTTCTTGACACGTGGATTTTCATACGATCTTTTTACTTAGCGTTCATCGAGTGTCTTCTCAAGACACTTGTGGGATTATTTGAAGAAGAGGCGATCTACTATGGACGCTGGCGAGAATTTCGCGGTGAAACCAAGCACGAGGGAAATGAACTTGAGGATGTGGAGGAAGAAGAGCTGGCCGACGAGCTAGACCTCTTTGCTGTATCGGAGACTGAGAACGTGTTCAACGAGGCGTTTCTGGTACGACGTGTGACACGTGACCCATGCGTTTTGCTCAATTTCTACTTGGGTTTGTGGTCCCATGTAGGAACGGATACGATTCGCCGACGAGCGAACCAAGAGGATGGACTGGTCCATGTATGACGTCTTTGCCCGCGGTCGCAAGCTCAACTTCATGAATAACAAGGCCCAGCAATTTCGGCAATGGTTAGGTCTGGGCAAGATCTCCCGGGCATCCCTGGAATTTCTTAATTTTGTCGCCTATCACAAGTAGGTGTGACGCTTCCGTTCGCGGCCTAACGTCGTGGCGCTGGCTCCAGGACACTCACGTGTTTTTTGTACTGTGTTCAGCATCGGTCGATTGGTGGAGTTTGCCATCAAAAAACGAACGGGTGGCGAGCTGAGACAGCTCGAGACGCCGCTGTTGAAAGATGAGATTGAGTATGTGAGGATGGCCTTGTCGTTGGTGGAATGCATTGCCACTAACTTGTTTCTCGTTTCGGTTAGATCTGGGGCGCTTTCCTCTCTGCCGCCCCAACGTTTCCCCCGCATAATCGACGCCATACACTCGACAGCTACGAAGAAACGACGAACGGGCGATCGGGCTGTCGACACGAAGAGCGTTGACCCGGAATCCATGACAAGAGTCGAAGCAATGTCGCTTCCGTCTCAACCAAGCTCATCAACACGGGAAGCTCCAGGGACTAGCAAACCGACGATGGAACTGAACAAGACCCGACCCATGCGGCTTAAAAGGTTGCGCTAAACTTCGGGTTGAATTCATCACAAAAGCGAACCAGGTTGGGTGGAGAGGATAAGGATCGATCAATAGCAGATAGTGTGCAGAGATAGGTAGTAGAAACGACAGCAACACGTGCGTGCTTCGTATCAGGAGAAAGCCGTACAGGTGGGGCAAGCAGACTTTGGAAACCGGCAACAAAAGGAAACCGAATGATGGATCTCCGTTTGTATCGAAAGTTCCAATTCACTTGGGTCGCTTTCCACGTATGACGCGTCGGAATCTTCGTGTCGGATCGTGTAGAAATTTATTGAAGGTTTCCACCAATCGTCACAACGCGAACACGCGACGATACGATGCGTGTAGAGTGTTGGTGATTAGATGCACCAAATGATTGGATGCATGTTGCATGTTTGTATATTGCTTAGTTGTAACTGACGTCACTACAATGACGTCATAGAATGACGTCATAGACTAGCTAGTTAAATCATTCATAAATAAATCACTTTCGAATTTTCATTCATCTGATCAAGTGCCCTTCGCTTCGTCTCCTCAAGACCTCACACTCTTCCGCCTCCGGTCGCTTTCAGTTCGTATCAGGTTATGAGCCCAACAACCATGTCCACTGCCCAAGATGTCTCCTCCAATGTTACTATCGACAAGTTCAACGGTGACAATTACACGACGTGGAACCGCTACATGCGTGGCGTGTTCCTCACCAAGTCAGTGTGGCACGTCGTGAACCGAGAAACGACTCCAACCTACGCCGACCCAAGAGCCAAGGAAGACTACGAGAAATCAAGCAACATCGCGTTTGGCTTAATGCTACTGCATATGAATGCCGACTACCATCATGTGCTTGACAACTGTGAAGAAGCGTGGAAGGCATGGATGCGGCTGAAGACGTTGTACGGTGGATCCCAGAAGGCTGGACGCATCTACCTCAAGCGACAGCTCTTCAGTATGGAAATGGCGGAAGGCGGCAATGTGTTACAACATTGTAATGAAGTTCTCAACATCAAGGCCAAGCTCAGAAGCATTGGGGCGAAGATGGAGGACGAAGATGTAGCAATCTGCCTGCTGCAAAGTCTTCCCAAGAGCTACGAAAACATCGTGCTGAACTTGGAGATCAGTAATGCGGAGCTGCGAACCCAGGACGTCGTGAAGGTGCTAACGAATGAGCATATCAAGAGACAAGGAGAGAAGACGGCAACGATGAAGACGGAGAATGCAGCCAAGGCGTTCAACACCGACCGAGAGCCTCGTCAATGTGCGTACTGCGGGAAATTGGGGCACACGGCGGACAAGTGCTGGACCAAACAGAAGGACGAAAATCGTGGCCCAAACCGCGGCGGCAACGGCCGTGGACGCGGGGCCAACAACATCCAGTGGCGAAACAATAATGACGACTTTGACTACGACTACGATCGAGTGGCGTTTGCAGTTTCCCTGGAATGTGGCATTTCGACATGCAAGGATACGCTTGGGATGTGAGCGATCGACAGTGGAGCGACGCACCATATCTGCAACGACAAGGCCAAGTTCGCTAATCTGATTGAGAGCAAAGAAGGCGAACTTTCGGTGGCCGACGGAAACAAGGCGGCCATCATGGGTGTCGGGACTATTGTGGAAAAAGTGGTCCTACCCAACGGAAATGAGCGCGAAATCGAGATCAAGAACGTGCTGTTTGTACCGAAAATGAGCAAGAATCTGCTCTCGGTTCCACAAATCAACAAAACTGGAAAGTTTCAGTCGTGTTTGATGGCCATGAAATGCAAGTTTCGCGCAAAGACTCGAATCAAGTCGTGGCAACGGCGGATCTTGTGGACGGACTTTACTGGCTTCGCACACCTCAACGATCGGCAAACATGGTGACGAGTGGAAGAACGATCGACCTACATGCGCGCATGGGTCACGCTCCAGTTGAGGTGCTTCGTAAGATGATTGATAACAACTTGATTAAAGACGCGAAAGCACCTTCCAAGTCAAGCGGACCAAGTCTATGTCGCGGTTGTCATCAAGGAAAAATGGTCCAAAAACCATTCCCAAGCAACCATGACAAGCGTCATTACGACACGTTCGAGTTGCTCCACTTTGACATTTGCGGCCCTATGGAGAAAAACTCACTTGGTGGAAGCAGGTTTCTTCTGCTAATCGTGGACGAAGGCAGCGGATCTATGATGGGTTTCTGCTTGCGCGCCAGGTCGGAAAGTGAAAACTGCATCAAGACATACATCGTGAAAGTGCAGAAGCAATTCGGCAAAAAGGTCAAGTTTGTGCGACATGACGGAGCTCGTGAATTCATGAAAAACTCACTTAAGGATTTCTACGAGGACGAAGGCATCAAGCAACAAACAACGGTCCCGTATGCGCACCAAACCAACGGCACGGCAGAACGGGCTATCCGGACTATCGTCACGATCGGCCGCAGCATGCTTCATCACGCCAAGCTGGACAAGTGTTTCTGGGCTGAGGCCGCCATGACGGCCATCTATATCAAGAACCGACTGCCGTCACCCAAGATCGAACGCAAAACCCCGTTCGAGATTCTGTATAAGTCCAAGCCCAGTGTGAAGCACATGCGTGTATTTGGCTGTCGGACGTACATTCTAGCTCCGAAGGAGAAACGACAAAAATGGGATCCCAAGGCTCGGAAAGGACTGTTTTTAGGTTACGAAGAAGTATCAAAGGCGTATCGAGTTTTTGACATCGAGGCGGGGCAGGTGGTGATCAGTCGCGATGTCAACTTTGATGAATCAGTCTTTGGATTCTCACCGCCAATTTCTGATGAAGAGGCCGACGACCTGGACTTCGACCTTCTCGACATTAACGAAGACAATGGCAGCCCAAGTCAAACGGAATACAAACAGACAGGTAAACGCAAGAACTGTCCAAGAGAAGAAGATGAAACAGCCGGAAAACAACGAACTGTGCTTCAACGACCTGGATTGAAATAAGCAAGTGCGCCAAGTCACTTCTCTTCAAATCAAGCAGAGGCCGAAGAAAAAGAGTTTAACAGAGAGTTGACTTCCTCCGTTTTCTGGCGCGCCAGTGCCAACTCAATCGAAGCAGCGGTGGATCTATCGGAGCCTTTGTCATTTCAAGAAGCAGTTAATGGTCCGCATCAAGTACACTGGCGCAAGGCGATTCGCGCGGAACTCGAGTCGATGCAAATTCGTGGTGTATTCCGTGCTGCCAAGTAGCCCAGCGGACATCGTGCCATTGGTACCAAGTGGGTGTTCAAGATCAAGCGTAAAGCAGACGGATCAATCGAGAAATACAAGGCACGTCTTGTTGCCAAGGGATTCAAGCAAAAGTATGGCATTGACTATACGGAGACATTCGCGCCAGTGATCAAGTATGTGACGCTTCGCATGGTGATTGCACTGAGCAAGTACTATGAATGGCTTCTCGACCAACTCGATGTGGTGACCGCTTTCCTGTACGGAACAATGAAAGAACTGGTCTTCTGTGAAATCCCCAAAGGTGTTGATCTCGACGGTGACTTCAATTGCCTGGAATTGGTAAAAGCAATCTACGGTCTCAAGCAAGCGTCGCGCGTATGGAACGAGACCTTTGACGAATTTGTGTGCTCGATCGGTTTTCAAGTTTCAGCCTTCGACCCATGTCTCTATCTGAAAGTCACTGATGGTCACTGCGTGCTCGTATTGGTTTACGTGGATGATGTACTGATTACCGGAAGTTCACCCGAACTGATCACACGCACGAAGAATGATCTGAAGACATGCTTCGAAATGACTGACAGCGGCAAGTGCGCGTTTATTCTTGGAATTGAACTTGTCGAAGGGGCGGACGGGTGTGTGACAATGTGCCAGCGGCGATATGTGTACGACATTCTCAAGCGCTTTGGCATGAACGACTGCAAGGCCGCAGGAATCCCCATCGACATAAGTACCCGACTGATTCCAAGCGATGCTATGACCAAGGTGAACGCTCCGTTTCGCGAAGCGGTTGGTGCTCTTATGCATCTAATGACTGCTACTCGCCCGGATATTGCCTACGCGGTTGGCTACGTCTCGCGCTTCATGGAGAACCCTCAAGAAAAACACTGGACTGCAGTCAAACGTATCTTTCGCTACCTACAAGGCACTAAGACACACGGAATTTGCTTTAAGCCCGGGGACACCATCGACTTTTGCGGATACTCGGACGCAGACTGGGCTGGTGATCACGAGGACCGCAAGTCGACTTCCGGGTACACATTCATGCTAATGAGTGCTCCTGTGAGCTGGGGTAGCAAGAAGAAGTCAAGCGTATCACTGTCTACAAGTGAAGCGGAATACATTGCGCTTAGCTTGGCAATTCAAGAAGGCAAGTGGATTCATCGCTTACTGTGTGAAATTTTAGCGGCCACAGGCATGACGGGACCCGAGCTCAATATCTATGAAGACAACCAGTCATGTATCAAGATGACAAAGAACCCAGTTAATCACGGACGCGCCAAGCACATTGACATCAAGTATCATCACATCCGCGACGAAGTCAAGCGTTGTGAAGTAAAAGTCGAGTATTGCGAGACTTCTGTAATGCTGGCGGATATCATGACGAAGGCGCTCCCAGGACCTCGCCACACGAACTTGACAACTGCGCTTGGGATTCACGCGTGTTCGCATTGAGGGGGTCTATTGAAGGTTTCCACCAATCGTCACAACGCGAACACGCGACGATACGATGCGTGTAGAGTGTTGGTGATTAGATGCACCAAATGATTGGATGCATGTTGCATGTTTGTATATTGCCTAGTTGTAACTGACGTCACTACAATGACGTCATAGAATGACGTCATAGACTAGCTAGTTAAATCATTCATAAATAAAGCACTTTCGAATTTTCATTCATCTGATCAAGTGCCCTTCGCTTCGTCTCCTCAAGACCTCACACTCTTCCGCCTCCGGTCGCTTTCAGTTCGTATCAAAATTGTGGCCCAGGTTTCATCCGCGCATAGACATTCCACCTCCGTGGAACATTTAGAAAAGAGAAAGGAATAATCAAAGAGTGTGAAGAAATTAGTTGGTAACACACTGCAGTCAACCCTCTCTATAAGAGCCACTGTTATAAGAGCCATCCACTATAAGAGCCATGCCAGGACCATACGGATTTCCGCCAGCAAAAATCCTCTCTCTATAAGAGCATTCCATTTATAAGAGCAAGATCCGCGCTAGAATATACGTTTTATACATAGTGACCCTCGCTATAAGAGGCACTAAATTTGTAGTATTTTAGAATTGGTTACCAGAATGCCATGGAAAGCCTCAAAATGCTTCTGAACTGTTGTTTTACTGTATAGATTTACCAAAACAATCAGATATATAAAAGGGGAGCTCAGTATCCCACCCATCAGCCATCACTCAGCCCACACAGGTGTACCACAGTCCTGTATTTTGTCACCGCATCACATCAGGTACATTTTTCCCAGCACCAAGATGCCACCGAAAACAAGGCAGGCCATCCCTTTAGAAACAAAGAAGGCAATTTTGGAATACCATGAGAGCCATCCTTCTCTTACCCATGAACAGCTTAGGGAAAAATTCAACCTCGCCAGCCGTAAAACTGTTACAGGTATCATCCGCGAGAGGGAGAAAATTTTACAAGCTGCCATGGAGGCTACAGCAGGCAATGCCGATCCTCAACGCAAAAAACTACGTGTGTGTGATTTCCCTTAGGTGGGTGCCTTATTTAGTGCTCTCCTCATCACGCACCTTAATGATCTTGCTAACTTTACCACGCGTCAGCAGTTGGACAAGGCTGTCAAGATCTGGTTTGTCCAGATGAGGTCAAATAATGTGGTGCTTACTGACGCTCTCGTAATTTCCAAGGCACTTTTCTTTGCCGAGTCCCTTCGAATTAATACCCCCACGCAGAAGGAGTTCTCTGCGTCTGACGGGTGGCTTCAGCGATTCAAGTCACGCCACAACATAAAGTCCTACCGTCTACACGGAGAGGCTGAGAGTGCCCTGATTCAAGATCTGACTGCATTCCGCCTTGAACTCCAAGATATTACTGGAAACTATGCCCTTAATGATGTTTTCAATTGTGATGAAACTGGGCTGTTTTTCCGTTTGTCCCCCAACAAGACACTTGCCCAGTCTGTTGAGAAAGGGTTTAAGAAGGACAAGGCCAGAATTACAACTCTACTGGCGTGCAATGCATATGGTAAGTGGTTCTGTGACCTTGGTGTCTGTTTTTTTATTCATTTTCTCTCTTAAAATGTTTCCCAGGATCTGAAAAACTCAAACCATTAGTCATCGGGAAAGCGGCCAAACCCCGTTGCTACAGGAACGTGGACATGACAAAGCTAGCGCATGTCAAGTACTACGATAATAATAAAGCATGGATGAGAAGCGATATTTTTAAGTCATGTATCCTTGAAATGAACCGCAAATTCCTACGCGAAGATCGTAAGATCTTGCTTCCTGTTGATAATGCCAGTCCCCACACGGTCGAGGAATATGAAGGTCAACTCACCAACATAAAGGTGAGCTCGTGGTGGCGATCAGAGTCTGACAGAATTTTCACATGCTAAAATGAGTCCTTTTCAGGTTCACTATCTGCCACCAAACACAACCTGTCACCTGCAACCAGCGGATGCTGGTATTATTTCTAATTTTAAGGCAAAGTACAAGGCGAGGTACATAGAGTACTTACTGGACAGGTTTGAGACCACGGGCGAGCATCCATTTACTGGTAAAAAAATTTTTTAACCTACGCCAAGCCATCAACATGCTTGTTGAGGCGTGGAATGACGTCCAGTCCACAACAATTGCCAATTGATGGAAAAAAACTTGGATTTTAGGATCCCGTTATCGTCACATGGAAATCAATTCCTTGCTTAATGAGGAAGAAATTGATCCGGTTCGCCAGGTCTCTCAACTCCTTGACAGGATCCCTCATGATCACATTTACCAGCCGATGGAAGCACAAGCCTACCTGGAGGCTGAAATGTCCCTGCCGGTCATCGAAAGCCTTACTGATAAAGATATTCTGGCTGAAGTCTATCCTCAAAGCGAGCAAAACGCGGTGGACGGCGAAGATGAGGACAGCGGTGAGGAGGAGGCCCCGGTGCCGGTGACCTGGGGCCAAATTCAGGAGACTGTGGACATCCTCCTTAGTGGCCTCGAAGGAAGAGTATCTGGGTATGAAAGGGAAGAGGGGATGGATCTGCAGCTGCGTCAATTCCGCCGTTTTGTCCTCTCTAGCAAGGTCTCGACCTCGAAGCAGACAACCTTGATTGACTTTTTCAGGCGCAACAAAGTCAAAGGGCGTGCGGAGGATTGAAAAGGTCGCTCCAGTTCAGCAGGGTAGTTAAATTAGTATTGTAGCTGGCAGAATGCTCACACCACTAGCCCTGAGAAAACCTTCTGTTTGAAAATTCGCCTATAACATCCAATACAGTTAATAAAATCTGAGGATCTTATATGTAAGATCCACTCGCTATAACAGGTAGAAATGTGGTATACAATCGGGGATGTTATAGAGTTTACTGTAATACCAACTCACGCAGTTTTACACCAACAGAAATGACACGTACTAACTAATGCCAACACAAGAAATGACACGTACCAACTCAAGTACCGGTACAAGAAATGACACGTACCAACTCATGTACCGGTATATGAAATGACACGTACCAACATAGCCAGGGCAATGACTTAGCTGCATCTTGGTAGAGTCATAGCCCCGGATGATCATTAACCTGCAGGCTAGTCAACTACTGTATATACTGGGCGACTGCATGATAGGACACAACCGCTATGCATCTCTTTGGTAAAGTACTAGCTATACCCGTGTTATTATACCTTCAAATAGTACGTGTCATTTCTTGAGTTGGTATTAGTTGGTTACCAACTAATTTCGATATTGCCATAATCAAAACTTGGGAATTGGTAACTCCACGTACATTTTTGGTAAATCCACGTACTGAAACATTCCAATATTTAATTAGGTAATAAAATGGTTTTATAAAGAGATCCGTTATTCAGCCCCCACCCCAAAATATTGATTGGTCTTCTTTAGACATTGTAGCCTATGATTGGTTAAAAGGCAACCGATACTTTTGTGCATCATAGCTTTTTGAGAGTATACAAACTTTTTGACTACTTTTTCGCAGCCGTCTTGAACGTCTTATCAACCTTTTACTTTCAAAGCCATAATGAACAGCCTCGCACCACCTTTGCACTTTGCCTACGCGTCCATGGAACAACCAAGAGCAGCAATTGACGCCCATGCACAAGGTGAAGGCTGTGTTGTTGTCGTCAAACGCACAAAAAGGGTAGGCAACAGAAAAGACGGCGAAGTAAAAGCTTTAATTCTAGCTTGCTCCCAGTCAACCCCCCCCCCATCATACACGAAAACGGACCTCTCCAGCGTATCTCGTCCAGCCGTAGCACTGGCTGTCCATTCATGGCTAGTATCCGGCGACAAGAAGAATGATGGCAGGTAAAAGTCACGCCCAGCGACCATAACCACGAGCCTTTTGCACACCGAACCGCCTCATCCAAAAGGGCGCGCTTTGACAGAGGAAACTCGGCAGGCAGTTTTGACACTAGGGCGTGCCGGTGTGACCCCCGGCCGTATTGTGACTTCCTTGCGGCATAACAACGAGGTCATGGCTAAATCGCAAGATATTTACAACCTGCGTCATGCAGAACGTAAAAGGATTCTGGCAGGACGTTCTCCGCTGTCACTTCTCTTGGATGGTCTTGCTGCCAGCAGATACTTTTACCGGTTGGACACTCAACAGCAGCTCACTCACCTGTTAATCATATCACCATAGGCAAAGGTGATTTGCACCAAGTACTGCGCTAACCGTGTATGGTTGATCGATGCAACCTACAAAACCAACAGATATGGTCTCCCTCTTCTCCATTTGTTGGTTTCACTGCAACAGGCAGTACCTTTATCTTTGCATATTGATTCATGCGAAACGAGACTTTGGCAGACTACCTGTGGGCAAGTCGCCATATTCAAACAGTCTTTGAACTGTATGTGTAACGGTTACATTTGATTACGTTGGTGTACGTAAGTACACAACGGTTAAGTTCAAGTATTGACCGGTCCGAAAGGTTCCGACCTATTGGTTGTTTTAACCAATCCGGGCGGGAGCCCTTGGTGAAGGCGTGGCAGCCTGCCACGTGTTGATACACAGGTGGTGTACACTACATTTTGGCTAGGTACGAATTAAGTAAGTTCTACCTAGTATTGCATATAGTTTATATTAGTTTACTAAATTAGGCTAATTTTATATTAAATAAAAAATAAATCAGTTTACAAATACACTGAATACGGCTAGGCGCACGACCCAGAACGGTCGCGCGTGCAGTGAGTGTTGTAGAAAAAGGGAGCACCTCCCTTAGCTACCCCCTTACTAAGGGGAGCCTTGGAATAAGGCGTTAGTGTTTACTAACCATAAACTCAGGGAATCTTGGCCCCGAGTGAGAGAGCAATCTCCCGCTAAGCCCTTATATAAGGGCGTATCGGCTAAGTAGCGGCGTATCGCCGCTTAAGGAAGGTCTTCCTCTGTGCGCTAGCCGCACCGTGCGTGTACGCACCGGCTACATCTGGTATCACTAGTAGTCAATCCAATACCCGTGTTGGTAGACGACATCCACTGCAAAGGATGAACCAGGACGATTGGGGTAAGCTAACCCCCGTCCAACAAGAAGCCTTTAAAAGGCTGATGGCCATATTGGGTCAGGAGGGCATGCGCCTCCTAGTAGAGCAGGGCCTTGATGCCGTGCGTCAGAGGGTGAACGCCCTCATCGCCCATGAGGAGGAAGTTATCCCGCGTCTACGGTAGAGCGCCCTCCGTTATCCTTCAAGATAAAGGAATTCACTGGTGAAAAAGGTGACAACCTTTATGTAATAGGGTGCCATTACATAATTGATATTTTTCAAGTTAGAATATCACAGTTAAATTTCAGACGCGTTGTCTGAAATTCAAATAATAGATTATAAGTTTATATAATCTACGAAGGAAAAGTCGATTCGGTATAAATACCGAATCATGCAGGTTAACTAATAGTACAGTTA
>CM047587.1:42312134-42323558 GCA_026184515.1 Peronosclerospora sorghi | reverse complement strand
TGTTGGCCTCGTTATATCATGTGCCCTAGCGCCATTCGATGATGCATTATGACGCCGAGGGCGCATAACTTTTCGTTGACTTCACTGCCATGAACGAACCCGCCATTGTGCTGGTAAGTTGCACCTATGTCTTGACTCCTTTATGCAATGCTAACAGTTCATTTTCACAGTTGGTTGAACTCGTTATATCATGTGTCCTAGCGCCATTCGGTGATGCATTGTGACGCCGAGGGCACATAACGTTTCGTTGACTTCACTGCCATGAACGGACCCGCCGTTGTGCTGGTAAGTTTTGCCCTTGTCTTGATTCCCTTATGCAATGCTAACTGTTCATTTTCACAGTCTGTTTACTTGATTATTTGATGTGTCTTAGTGCACCTAGTTGTTGGACCTCGAATTAGGCAGTTATGATGCTGAAGACGCTCAACTTAGCGTTTAGCGTCACTGCTATGATACTAGAGCTAAAGCAACTGTGTCGAAACATTGTAAAATGTGGGAAGCATTACTTGGCACTAGTAATGAATTGAAGCATCTTGTTAGAAGACAGAAGCTTCGCACTACTAACAATGTTGCACTAAGTGTTCGTATTGTTCACTTATTGAAGGCATTGCACAATCTTTGTCACTAATATTCAGTGTTTGAAGGAATCACCAGCTTAACAAACGTCATCTCGTTAGTATATAGAATTTGGCGAGATAAAACATACTAAGCATTGATAACTGCCATAGTTCATCTTTTATATGCTATAAATATAGCTTCCACTTCACCACACGTCATCGTGCTAACGTGTAAAGTTTGGCGAGATAAAATATACCAAGAATTAATAAACGCCGCAGATCACCTTCTTCATGCTGTAAATAAAGACTCCACTTCACCACAGTTAAGTATAAACCTGGCAAACAGAATGTGCTTGCAGACGCGTTGTCGCGTCATCTCGATTATGAGCTCGCTCAAGCGACATTCATCACCTCGTCTGTGGTGGATCTCATACGCCAGGCGTATGAGAAATACCCACAATGTACGGCGCTTATCAGCGCTTTGGTTGACAAGGGACTTGGATCGTCTGAGCCTACCCTGTCACGTCGAGCTAGAGCTAGGTTAAACCGTTACAGTTACTGTGACGGTTTGCTAGATTATAGCACGAGCGCGGAGGACACTCCGCTGGTGGTTGTTCCTCATGATGAGGAACTGAAGTATAGAGTCCTCTTTGAGGCACATGAAGCCCCTACCGGGGGTCATTTAGGTCGGGATAAGACCTACATCGCTTTAAGCGCTTTGTATTGGTGGCCCAAGATGTATAAGTGGGTCGGTGCGTATATTTACACCTGTGAGACGTGTCAGAGGATCAAACCCTCTGCAGATTCAGCAGCGCCTTTGGCGAGCTTACCCGTTCCGACGGAGTGTTGGAAATCCATTAGTATGGATTTTATCTTTGGTTTTCCAAACTCTAAGGCCGGTAACACCGAAATTTTGGTCTTTGTAGACCGTTTGAGCAAGATGGCTCACCTGGCGGCGGTGACAGAGTCCATTGATGGACAAGTAACAGCGAAAGTCTTTCTAGACCGTGTCTTTCGACAGCATGGTCTACCTGATTCCCTTGTATCGGATAGGGATCCTCGTTTTACGGGAAAGTTTTGGGGGGCGCTGTTTAAGGTGCTGGGCACCATGCTCCTCGTGTACACTTTGGATCATCCGCAGACGGACGGACAAACGGAACGCGTTAATCGCGTCGTAGAGGACATTCTCCGGAGTTTATGTCCGGATTCTCAAGAGAGTTGGAGTGAGATGCTTCCTATGGCCGAGTTTGATATCAACAATTCGGTTCATGCATCTAGGGGGCTTACCCTGTTTTACGTGAACGGATTAGTGAATACGAGGGTTCCGTTGGCGCCACGTGTGTGTGGCCCAGGGCTTAAGGGGGAGGATTCCCCGATGTCAGCCATGTATCTGTGCGAAAGCACATCGATAAGTTTTTATCGACGCGCCTTAGTGTCTTACGACACGTTTGCGACGCCATGGCGGAAATCCAAGACAAGCAAAAGGAACAGGCCGACCGCAAGGGTCGGCGTAACAAAAGGGAGTATAAAGTAGGAGAAAGTGTTTTATTAAACGCTAAAAACCTTCCTACACATGCAGTTTCTAATGTCTTAAGAAACAAACTGCGCCCCAGGTTTGTGGGGCCTTTCAAGGTGCTAGCCCGAAAGGGCTTGGCGTACACCTTGGATATTCCGAAGGCGATGCGTACGCATTCAACCTTCTATGTGGGTATGCTTAAGCCATACCATAACCCGGAGGCGGGTTCCCTCTTTGAGGGGGTTGAGAAGGCGGATAGCCGTAAGAGCCGTAAGACGCGGCAGGGCGGAGTAAGTCCGACAAAGTCAAAATGCGACCACGAAGCTCCGCAACGGAAGACTCGAGAGAGTCAAGCCGCCTCTCGATGCGGTCAATCGCACTCCCCTCATCGCGGAGTCCCTCCTGGACGTCCAGGATGCGATGGCTGTGTCGATCGCAGCGCTCGCGAAACTCACGTCGCAATAGCGCGACCTTCTCCTCCAGTTCTCGATTCGGAGGGTACTCCACATTACCATGTGGAGCGTCTGATGGCTCGACGCGATCATCGGGGTGAAACCCAGTATCTGGTGAGGTGCAAGGGTTATCCACATTCACAGAGTTCATGGGAGTCCGAGACTCCCCTGCGGAAGGATTGCCAGGACGTAGTTGACGCTTTCGAGCGGGAGAATCCCGCTGCGAGTCGACGACCAAAGGGGCGGGGGAATCCCCCCCACTCCCAGTAGTTGGGAGTTCGCCGGAGCCAGATGCAGAGTTTGCATTTCTCTCCGGCACCACATCGAGGGCACGGGCGCTAGCATAGCGCGTGTGATAAGGGGCACGTAATTGCCCCATCGCTTTGGCTCTGGCAAACGCCAAGCGCAATGCCTCTCTATACGAATGTCACGTTCGGAATAACTGTTGTACAGCTCGTTAAAGTCAGGGAGACGCTTCTCCCCTTCCGCCCAAGCGCGGAATTTTTTCTCTGCCTCCTCGACATATTCTCCTTGTAGTAGAACGAAAGGAACCTTGCGGAGGCTCTCAACAACGGCACCTGTGCCTGTTTTCCGAGGCACGCTCGGTACGAGGTGGCAGTGAACTTCTTCGGCGTGAGCGGTTTTTCCCGGTGTTGTTTCCGGCGTGCGATTTCACGTGGCTGTACAGCCGCAGGGCCATGGGTATGGAAGGCTAAACCCCTCTTTACATCGTTTTTAGCCCACGTTTAGGGGTCACGAGGACCCGTAAAGCAATAGTCTACCCGTGAAGGGCGTTTAGGGGTATTTAACGCTGCTTCTCGTGCTGTGCGGCAAGTTGATCTTCCTGAGCCGCATCCAACTCATTGGTGATGGTCGCCTTCGGCGACCCGGATATGTTATCCGACGTCGGTAAGGGTGGCGCACGATTTAGTGCATTTTCCCCACGTGTGGGGAACGGATTAGGCTGCTGACATCGCCGTTCGGAGTTGTCGGAGCGGTCATCCTTAGGGGAGCTATCCCCTAGGGACCTCTTCTCCGAGATACCGGAGTCGGAGTAGTTGTCATCCCCTTCTCGGGGAAAATCTTCATCACCATTAAAGGTGCTCATTCTAGACCAGAGTTCTGGAAGTTGGAGT
Source organism: Peronosclerospora sorghi (assembly GCA_026184515.1). Taxonomy (NCBI): domain Eukaryota; phylum Oomycota; class Peronosporomycetes; order Peronosporales; family Peronosporaceae; genus Peronosclerospora; species Peronosclerospora sorghi. Next base: position 42,319,897 of record CM047587.1, on the reverse strand, counting down.
TCTCCAACTGTAATTGATTATTGCGTGGCAATAGTCTTGATGGGGGAGAATGTAACGGGGTTACATTTGGTTACGTTGGTGTACGTAAGTACACAACGGTTAAGGTCAAGTATTGACCAGTCCGAAAGGTTCGGACTTATTGGTTGTTTTAACCAATCAGGGCGGGAGCCCTTGGTGAAGGCGTGGCAGCCTGCCACGTGTTGGTACACAGGTGATGTACGCTACATTTTGACTAGGTACGAATTAAGTAAGTTCTACCTAGTATTGCATATAGTTTATATTAGTTTATTAAGTTAGGCTAATTTTATATTAAATAAATAAATCAGTTTACAAATACACTGAATTCTGCTAGGCGCACGGCCCAGAGCGGTCGCGCGTGCTGTGAGTGTTGTATCAAAAAGGAAGCACCTCCCTTAGCTACCCCCTTACTAAGGGAAGCCTTGGAATAAGACGTTAGTGTTTACTAACCGTAAACCCAGGGAATATTGGGCCCGTGTGAGAGAGCAATCTCCCGCTAAGCTCTTATATAAGGGCGTATGGGCCAAGTAGCGGCGTATTGCCGCTTAAGGAAAGTCTTCCTCTGTGCGCTAGCCGCACCGTGCGTGTACTCACCGGCTATAGAATGGCATAAGCGCAGCATTCACCTTTGTCTCCGATCGTGAGCTAACGCTTATGAGCGCGCTCGCAGTGGTATTTACGACCGCAAGTTGCTTGATATGCCGCTGGCATATCTGAAAAAACATCTTAGCAAAGCAGATGACAGATTTCCAAACTTTTGAAGCTTGGGAAGAGTTTATAAAAGCTTGGAACCAACTCGTTGCGGCAAAAAAATTACAGCTTATGAGACCCAACTTGTCTCGATGCATGTCACCTACCCTGCAGCCTCAATGAGATACCTTGAAACAAGTTGTCTTGTGTACAAGGAGAAGTTTGTAGAAGCTTTCCTGCGCGATAAGCGCCATTATGGCCACGTCACGACTTCGCGTGTGGAGAGCGCCCAAACTTCTCTCAAAAAGTGGATCTCTGTGTCAACAGGTAAGACTTATGGCAAATCAATTATGCTATTCTATCCTTGTCCAACAATTTATTTATTTCAGGTGATCTAATATCTGTGATTTCGGCAGTTTGCCTTGCCTGCGAAGGTCGGCTTGCTGTCATTGTGCAGCAAAATGCAAAGCAGCGCGCCATTTTCAACATGCAGATTGACCCAATGTTCTCAGAGGTGATGGAGAAGATCTCGGTAGCGGGCCTGCGTGCTGCACATCGGTAATACCTGCAGGGGTTTGACGATAATAGGGACTGTCAAGGTTAGCATATAAATATGGGCAATTGGGATACTATGATTGACTGCTTACCCTTAATTAACATTTAGGCTTATTGACGTCCACGATGGGTTATCCTTGCGCTCATGCTTTTAGTCGTCGAGCAAAATTCACTGTTAGTCCTCGATTTTGATCAGCATTGGTGGATGGTACAGCAAACGCCGCTAGAGGTTGAGGTGGAGGCTGCACCAGTTGGTATTCAAACAGCAGTAAAATGAATTAGGAAGAGTATGACGATGCTCCGACCCACCGAAAGCGCGTACTGCTTGCCACACGTCCTGGTAGTTCCAGAGGCCGGTGTCCTCAATCCTGTGCAAGTACAAGCGAGAGGACCGCGATCGGGGTCAACACGGCGACTTCCATCGCAGTTTGAGCACGTTGTCGCTGCTTTAGATGGTCCTGTGCGACGTCGACAACTTCGGATATGCCAGGAGACCGGCCATAACGCCCGAACTTGTCGTCAAGCGGTTTATGAGCCAGATCTAGTACTTGAAGAAGTCTAAAATATGGAACGCAACGTTTCGAGTTTTTATTTTTTGTGATTCCGGCAAATAAAAGGTTTTCTTTAATCCGACAAAATAAAAAGTTCTGATGTTGCCGTTTAACCAATCATACAATCATAGTCTACAACCTCTAAAGAAGGTCAATCAATATTTTGGGGTGGCGGCTGATTAAAGAAAAGGGGTCTGAATAACGGATCCCTTTATAAATTTATTCAAATTAAATAATGGGTCTTATCCCAAATTAGAATTATGCGCAGCTAAGATACTACAGCGATTAACTCGTCCGTGATCAAGACGCCGCTCCTCGCGCCACGACACGAGCAATCTCCCTATACCACAGACAACTAAAAACAGGGGTTCGCTCTCCTCCGTCTTCCTATTTACTCCTGTTGAAAGGGCGCGCAACTCGTGCAGCGCCCGGCGTCGCCGATGGCTTTGTTGATAAGTGATTTTTCGGATAAAACCTAGCGAATTGCATATATGCATATTATTAGTTTAAGTACATAACTTAACACTAATAAAACCACTTTGGATTTTGACCGGCTTTACGAAGGACGGTTTAAGTGGTAGCCAGTGCAGCGCATTTCGCTGGAAGTTTCTCGCTTTACTGAATTACCTGGAATATCGTTGTGGATAGTGGAGCTAGTTGCGGCGTCTCGTTACGTGCTTCGTGGTGTTTATTGGAATAAAGTGTGGATTACATTTATTATTGACATCGCGTTAATTTCTCTGTCGCTGTCGTTTTGCACTTGGAACCGTACACACTAGTACCTGTCGATACATTGGAACGTGTGCACGCAAGTACGCGTGTAATTATGAGCGACTCGGAACAGGTTATGAGACCAAATGAGGGCCGTAACAAATCAGATGAAGAAGTCAAGGCTGCAGACGTGATGCAGATGTTTGGCGCGCTAGTGACGCGTCTGGAGAATCTGGAGGTTGCGAACAGCGCGCCTAAGCATCGAGTGGCGTCGCGCCTAAGTCGAGGGGAGATAGGAAGATGAGCATAGCCTCCCTAGAAGACAGCGACGACGACAAGAAGGAATATACCACCGGGCGACCAGGAAGGATGAGCTTTCTGGGGATGAGTCGCGCCGGGAGAGATGTGTTCACGCCTGTTGGAGCCGCGGGAGTTGGTGCGGCGCAGTCAGGAGGTATCAACGTTGGCCAGCAACAACAAGCTTATGGTTGGCACGGCCAAGCGCAGTTTCAAGGGTACGGGGTGGTCAGAACACCCTTACCCAAGCAGAGGACGCTGCAGTTAAAAGTTTTTGACGGAAAAGAAGTGTACAAGGTTCTGGGGTCCGGTTTCCACGCCTGGGGGCGAAAGTTTTTATGCCAAGTGAACCTTGCCGAAGACGCTTGTGGGTTTCACTGGACCGAAGACGTAAAGGTTGACCTGCTGGGTCATTATTTAGCGGGCCGATCAGAGGCGTATTACAATCGCCAGGTCGATGGGTGATGGCGACAGAAACCAGAACTATGGTACATTATGGATCAATTGGTGGTGGTGTTCAATACAAATAACACCCGCACAGGGCATGAAGCTTTTCATGGCTAGGAAGGTGCCTGTAAGGTCATGGCCAGAGCATTTCTTGTACCTGACCGCGGTTGCAGAAGCGGTAGGACCGAAATTTGGTCCTAAACAATGTTGTCTTTCACGCGGCCGGAGATGAGGCAGATCCTCATCACCAAGTATGATAACACGTGTGCCGGAGATGAGGCAGATCCTTTTCTCCAAGTATGATAACACACGTGAAGACTACTTGCGACACGCAGAAGAGCTCTGCCAGTTTGCGCAGGCCGTAGAGTACAGTGAACGGCCGATGAAGACCGTACACAGTGGTACTGTGAATTTGATGGCTCAAAAGCCGAAGAAATTTGTTGAAAAGCGTGTGTGTTACTCCTGTGGAGAGGAAGGACACATTAAACGGCGTTTCCCGAAGAACAAGCGACCTGCCAAGGAGGATTTCGCGTTGATGATCGATGGATCATGCGGGGATGTGCTGCCGAACACGTGGGTTTTGGACAGCGGTGCAAGCATGCACCTGACATCGGACTTGACGTGCTTAATAGACGTGAAAAACGTCACGCACCAGTTATATCAAGCCGATGGGAAGCGTTTCGAGATAACAAGGAAGGGGAGCTGTTTGTCAACTTTGTCTGCGGAAAAAATAGTACGCGGATTAAAGTCAATGATATCTACTACGTTGAAGGCGTAACAAGGAACATTTTTTCGTATTTGATTTTTGAAGCTGGAGGACTAATCCTGTCATACGAAAATGGAGTGAGGAAACTGAGCAGACGTGATTCAGGAGCTGCGATTGCTCGTGTCAGTGCGGATCACAATGTTATGACGGTTCAAGGTGTTGTCGATAGACCCAAGAAATCATACAAAGATATGGTTATGTCGGTAATGGCGGAAAATGACGCGAGCTACGCGGTAAACCAGGATGTCCAGAGTGGAAGTCTAATGCACTTCCACTCGAGAATGGGGCATTTGAATTTTGATACTATTGTAAAGTTATCCAAGGATCCGCGATATGGAATTCGAATTGATGACTATACCCGGCTCCACTGTGTTACGTGTGCGCAGGGTAAACAGTCAAAGAATGCGCATTCAAAACAATACAGTGTAAAGAACGCGCCGACAGATCGCGTTGGCGGCGTGATTTGTTCCGATCTTAAGGGACCGATCACGCCGAGAGACCGCCTAGGAAATCGCTACTTGGTCCATTTTATTGACTATAAGAGCAATTATACAAGAATTTTTCTCGCAAAGACCAAGGATGTCGCGGCGAAGAAATTTGAGAATTTTTTGGCATTTTTTGAGCGCAGATTTAATTGCAAGATCCACGTATTAAGAACGGATGGAGGCGCCGAGTACAATAACGTCGACTATTTCTGTAAAAGTACCGGCATCGCGAGACAGATTAGCGAAGCCGGGAACCAAGCAAGCAATGGAAAGGCGGAGCGCATGAACCGGACCGTCATGAATATGGCGAGGTGCATGCTATTTGGAAGTAGATTGCCTTTATCGTTTTGGGGGGATGTGGCAGAGTACGCAGCCTATGTGCTGAATCGCACCCCCACGAGCGCAAACAAAAAGAAAATGTCTCCACTGGAACTTCTGACAGGCGTAAAGCCTAATATAGGTGAAATCGTCGCATTTGGATCACCATGTACCGTGTACCGAAATCCCGGTAAAAATTCGCTAGCGCACCGGGCGCAAATTGGAATTATTATTGGGCGCAGCGAGGAAATTAAAGGTTTCAAGGTATTTCTGAAGAAAGAGCAGAAAGTTACCGTGACGCAGAACGTCAAAAATATTGAGACGCTGTCCGGTACTCAGAACCGTCAATTGAAGAACAAGTTGAGTGAAGATGGAGCTCAAGAATCTGATAACATAGATTGGGACTCAGAAGGAGCAGATCGTGAGTCAGAAGGAGCGACTCAAGACACTGAAGGCCAAGAACTGTGCGAGCAACAGACAAGGATGGTAAAGGCGGTGAAAGTCAAGCTCAAAGTCAAGTGACGGAACCTAAAAAGGGAAGAAAGCCACGGTGGACGAGAGATCGCCACCTTACACGTCAGCACGTGAAGTCAAGGGCTGAAAAGGAACAGAAGACAGAAGACAATGAAGATGAGAATGTTCAAGATGAAATTAATTTAATTTCCGAGGTTGATCCAAGAAACTATCGAGAAGCGATTGGAAGAAAGAATACTGAAAGGTGGATCCAGGCTATGCGAGAAGAGATTCAAGCACTCGAGGCGAACGAAGTGTGGGATATCATGAAAAGGCCGGATGATGTAAGACCCCTTCACACAAAGTGGGTCTACAAAAACAAGACAGACGCTAACGGTGCGCTGGAACGCTACAAGGCGAGGCTTGTCGCGTGTGGGAACGAGCAGCTATTTGGAGTGGACTATGGGTTCACCTTCGCTGCTGTGATGGAGATGACGACGGTGCGATTTATTCTAGCGCTGTCACGTAAATGGAAAGTACAAGCCATGCACGGTGACATTCCCAGCGCTTACGTCAAAGCGTTGGAGGATGAGCACGACATTTTTTGTATGTCCAGCATGGAATGAATGTCGAGGCAAAAAAATTGGAGCAATTGAAAATTACGAGCGTCAAGCAAGCTGTCCTGAAGTTGAAGAAATCGCTATATGGACTCAAGCAAGCAGGCAGGCAGTGGAACCGCCTGCTGCACGCTAAGTTGAGTCAGTGCGGATATGCGCAGAGCTTCACGGACGCACGCCTCTACTTCAAGAAAATCAATGAGGATATCATAGTAGTGGGGGTTTATGTGGATGATTTTCTAGTGACGGCGAGTGCGGAGTGTCACGTAGCAAGTTTCTTTGACGATTTAAAGAATTTGGAGATCAAAAATCTTGGATATGTTTCGAAATTCTTGGGTATGCGGGTCGAGTATGAAGATGAAACTGGATATGTTTTGGATCACGAGATTATGATTGATGACTTACTAAGAAACTATGGGATGGATGACTCGAATCCGGTGAAGACCCCAATAGCGGATGAATACGAAGATGAAGATTTGAAAGACCAAGAATTGTTGAAAATCCATGCTGCTGGAAATGAAGCGTCGATCAAGGGTTTTCAATCGTTGATTGGCAGTTTGTTGTGGATCGCGCGCTGTAGTCGGCCGGACATTGCATACGCGGTCCATAAGGCCACGCGCAGATCGCATGCGCCTACCAAGTTCGAGTGGAAAACTGCGAAGCGTATTTTACGTTTTTGAAACGAACAAGTGATCTCAAGTTTCAAATGGAGATTTCGCAAGGGTCGAAGGTGGAAAACAAGGATAAAATTGAAGTTACAGGTTATTCCGATGCGGATTTTGGAGGTTCGAAGGTTGACCGCAAGCGGACCAGTGGTGATATCATAGTGATGGATGGATGTTTGGTTCACTGGTTCTGCAAGAGGTAGTCATGCGTGTCTCTCTCGACCATGGAAGCGGAATTGTATGCCGCGTCGGTCGTGGAGTGCGAGATGATAGGTTTCATGGAAATGGCTAAAGATATTGGATTTAATGTGAAGGTGCCGATGATTCTGCGGTGTGATAATCAAGCAGCAATAACAGTGATGAATGGCAACGGTAAAGCAGGAAGGACCAAGAAGATTGATGTACGGGAAAGTTTATTATCTCGAAGGCAAGCGATGGTTTAATTGTGCCACAGTACGAAGCTACGGATACCATGTTGGCCGATGGTTTGACGAAAGGGCTGGGTCCGGTGAAGTTGAAGACGATGCAAGAGGGCCTAGGCCTCAAGGCGATCAAGGGGAGCTAGGTATTTGCTGCCGGAAAATCAAGAAGGAGTGTTAAAAGGGCGCGCAACTCGTGCAGCGCTCGGCGTCGCCGATGGCTTTGTTGATAAGTGATTTTTCGGATAAAACCTAGCGAATTGCATATATGCATATTATTAGTTTAAGTACATAACTTAACACTAATAAAACCACTTTGGATTTTGACCGGCTTTACGAAGGACGATTTAAGTGGTAGCCAGTGCAGCGCATTTCGCTGGAAGTTTCTCGCTTTACTGAATTACCTGGAATATCGTTGTGGATAGTGGAGCTAGTTGCGGCGTCTCGTTACGTGCTTCGTGGTGTTTATTGGAATAAAGTGTGGATTACATTTATTATTGACATCGCGTTAATTTCTCTGTCGCTGTCGTTTTGCACTTGGAACCGTACACACTAGTACCTGTCGATACATTGGAACGTGTGCACGCAAGTACGCGTGTAATTATGAGCGACTCGGAACAACTCCTCGTTGCCACACGTCGTAACTTAAAGATTTTGGCACATGCCCCGTCAAACGCTATTGTTAAATGAGTGCTTCTCTGCTATTAGAGCAACGTCTTGGCCACGCTGTAGTTTATGATCGGGTAGAGATTGACAAGGGTACACACTCGA
>CM047587.1:42247354-42287134 GCA_026184515.1 Peronosclerospora sorghi | reverse complement strand
CCTTGTCAATCTCTACCCGATCATAAACTACAGCGCAGCCAAGACGTTGCTTGAATAGCAAGAGAAGCACTCATTTAACAATAGCGTTTGACGGGGCATGTGCCAAAATCTTTAAGTTACGACGTGTGGCAACGAGGAGTAGATAGGAAGACGCAGGAGAGTGAACCCCTGTTGTTATTTGTTTTAGAGGAGGATTTTCTCTTGTCGTGGCGAGAGGAACGGCGGCTTGCTCACGGACGAGTTAATCGCTGTAATGTCTTAGCTGCGCATAATTCTAATTGAGGATAAGACCCATTTTATTAATTTGAATAAATTTATAAAACCATTTTATTACCTAATTAAATATGAGTGTGAGGAAATTAGTTGGTAGCCAACTAATACCAACTCACGCAGTTTTCCAACAATAAAAATGACACGTACCAACTCAAAGAAATTACACATACCAACTAATACCAGCTCAAGATATTGACACGTACCAACTCAAGTACCGGTACAAGAAATGACACGTTACCAGCTCAAGTACCGGTACCAACTAGTGCCAACTCATGCAGTTTTTCCACCAATTACACGGACCAACTCAAATAATTGCGTGGCTTGCGGCCTCCCTCGCAAAGTCAATATGAAAAATAGTTTCGTCTGGATTGACTGCTTGTTAGTTTCCAAAATGTCAGAACTTCAACTCTTTCTCGTTATGACATAGCCAGGAAAGCTCCCAATGACTGCCCCTGACGCGGTGCGCCCCAACGAATCGCAGCTTGATAAACTGATGCGTCTCATCGGTTCAGTCACTCCACCGATGTTGATTCCCAACCGCTATTCATCTCTCTTTGGTCAAATAATAGCTATACCCGTGTTATTTTCCCTTCAATTATTTCTTGAGTTGGTACGTGTCATTTATTGGTGGAAAACTGGGTGGATTGGTATTAGTTGGTTACCAACTAATTTCGATAGGCCCCGACTAGGGGCACACCCCACTTTTGCTAGGGGAACACTGTAACGGGGTTACATTCGGGTAAAACTGAGTGTTGGTGTACATGAGTACACCACGGTTGAGGTCAGTATTGGCCGGGTTGAAAGGTTTCTAACCTTTGGTTATTTTAACCAATCAGGGCATGGGCCCTTGGTGTGGTGGTGTGTCAGCCATCCACGTGTCAGTACACAGGTGTGTACACTACATTTTAGCTAGGTACGAATTAGGAATATTCCACTTAGTATTACATTTAGTTTATATTAGTTTAAATTAATTTAGGCTAATTACATATTAAATATATTCAGTTTACAAAAATACTTAAGACTGCCAGGCGCGCGACCACGCCCGGTCGCGCGCGCAGTGAGTATTGTAGCCTAAGTGAGTTCTCCCTTACGCTACCTCCCTTTATAAGGGAAGTCTTGTTACAAGGGGTTAGCGAAAGCTATCTGTAAACCACCCCGGGAATCTTGGCCCCGAGTAGGAGAGCTCTCTCCTACTAAGCCCTTTTATAAGGGCGTATCGGCTAAGTAGCGGCGAACGCCGCTTAAAGGAAAGTCTTCCTCTGTGCGCTAGCCGCACCGTGCGTGTACGCACCCGACTACAAACACCCCTAGGGTTAGGGTTGGTGTTACACCTTCCCTTACACGAAAGAAAACGCGCGTCCGTGCTACGCCTGTGCACGTAGCAATTTTCTGAAATAAAACTTTGAACATAAATAGGTACAAACAACAGGTCGCATAATGTATTGAGATCGGCGTTATGTCATAAATTTACGTCGCCTCTGTCTCCTTTTCAAGCTCCGTTTCCTGCTCTTCCTGCCTCAGCGTTTCAGTTGTTTCTTGCATTTCGATCGGCATATCATGGTCAATTCCATTCGACATATCGAGATCTTCTCCCGTGTCCTTTCGAGATATTTTGTGCTCAGGTTCATGTGGACTATTTGAACGATGAAGTTCCTCCACCTTATTCGCTAACGACTGCACTCGACGCAAGAAGTCCAGATCTTTGCACAGTTCCGTCGTGTCTACATGATACACAACATTGAGCCACAGAAAAGTTAGCATGGTAAGCATTTAAGCAGCTCCTGAAACTCCTCAACGTTTCCCTTGTCTGAGTTTCCACTAGCAACACTCATTCGTCGTTTAGCCGAATCTTTACTTTTAAGGGATGGCGACGGCAAATTCACGAGCAACCCTTCAACTTGCTCGAAAAGTTGCTGGTGCTCGGGCGCAACGTACTCATTATACGTGCGTTTCTTAAGATACTTCTCCAGGGCTTGCTGTACCTTTTCCAAGTCTTTAATATGAATGAATCCATGTCCCCATGGTAACAGGAGAATGCAAAACTTGTCTTCGTGACGGTATCCTCGAAGGTATCCTGCTCCTGCTCGAGTAGCCACCAGGTCATCCAATCTCATGTCCTTCATAACATTTTCCTTCCTTAAAACAAAACCTTCTACAGGATCGGCAATCCAGGAGCGTAAAAATTCTGCCACTACTTCCTTTAGGCGCAAGGCGACTAAAGGACGTGCACCGAAATCCTGGTTCTTGTTGTTGATTTTCGAAGTAGCCATGTTTGGCTTTCGAGGTAAATCGTATGTTGGAAACGGATTGGCTGATATTACTTTTATGCATGCGTTGACAGGTTTTAAGTCTGTAGCGCTTAGTGAACTTAAGCGTGATTTATTGACTTAAAACCTTTTTAATATTACATAATATATATGACTTTTGTTTTTGGCAAACGCCTAGTATTTCAAGTGAGGCACTTCGGGCGGCGGCTATTAGGAGCCGATACCGCCTACTGTAACGCGCATTCAAGCTACCACGTCTGCCTGTGCCAACACTTGTCACTTTTTTGCTCCTGTAATTTAGTTACGCGCACGGAGGAGCGCGTAGCAGGCGTAGCACGGACGCGCGTTTTCTTTACGTGTAAGGGAAGGTGTAACCTAACCCTAACCCTAGCGGTGTGCCCCTAGTCGGGGCCATTTCGATATTGCCATTAAATATTGGAATGTTTCAGTACGTGGATTTACCAAAAATGTACCAATTCCCAAGTTATGATTATTACTTTCTCTTTTCTAAATTTTCCACGTAGGTGGACAGTCTATGTGAAAAAAGTGTCCTATTTTGTGAAATTAAAAGAAGCGTCCTATTCTATAAACTTTCTCTTCTTTCATACTTGTCTTTATCTTTACCACTTGATTTTTTGAGCCAGCACCAAGACGACCGACCGTCCTTGGTCACATTTTGACGCAAATTTGGACACTGCAATATGACTCGTAGCTTTATTGTACCATGCGTGGCCACGAGACGCCCAGAATGTTTACGACTCGGTTGGGTCGTCAGCAAAAAAATTGCGATCGATAGGCGATTACGACTAGTTTGGAGCCGTGACAAGGAAAAATTAAAGGACGTTATAGACCCCGTAAACCCCTTAACTGAACGATAGAGTACCGTCAGTATGACAGCGCTTGAAACGTATAGAACGTATACAAGCAAGATAATCAGGGGTGCGGACTGAGTTCATCGTTTCGAATTCAGAGCCGTGCCCCGAGCAACCGCGCGGATGAAGCGGGGGCCACATTTTCTACACGATCCGACACGAAGATTCCGACGCGTCGTACGTGGAAAGCGACCCAAGTGGATTGGACCGTTCGATACAAATGGAGATCAAGCATTCGGTTTCCTTTTGTTGCCGGTTTCCAAAGTCTGCTTGCCCCACCTGTACCGCTTTCTCCTGATACGAAGCACGCACGTGTTGCTGTCGTTTCTACTACCTATCTCTGCACACTATCTGCTATTGATCGATCCTTATCCTCTCCACCCAACCTGGTTCGCTTTTGTGATGAATTCAACCCGAAGTTTAGCGCAACCTTTTAAGCCGCATGGGTCGGGTCTTGTTCAGTTCCATCGTCGGTTTGCTAGTCCCTGGAGCTTCCCGTGTTGATGAGCTTGGTTGAGACGGAAGCGACATTGCTTCGACTCTTGTCATGGATTCCGGGTCAACGCTCTTCGTGTCGACAGTCCGATCGCCCGTTCGTCGTTTCTTCGTAGCTGTCGAGTGCATGGCGTCGATTATGCGGGGGAAACGTTGGGGCGGCAGAGAGGAAAGCTCCCCAGATCTAACCAAAACGAGAAACAAGTTAGTGGCAATGCATTCCACCAACGACAAGGCCATCCTCACGTACTCAATCTCATCTTTCAACAGCGGCGTCTCGAGCTGTCTCAGCTCGCCACCCGTTCGTTTTTTGATGGCAAACTCCACCAATCGACCGATGCTGAACACAGTACAAAAAACACGTGAGTGTCCTGGAGCCAGCGCCACGACGTTAGGCCGCGAACGGAAGCGTCACACCTACTTGTGATAGGCGACAAAATTAAGAAATTCCAGGGATGCCCGGGAGATCTTGCCCAGACCTAACCATTGCCGAAATTGCTGGGCCTTGTTATTCATGAAGTTGAGCTTGCGACCGCGGGCAAAGACGTCATACATGGACCAGTCCATCCTCTTGGTTCGCTCGTCGGCGAATCGTATCCGTTCCTACATGGGACCACAAACCCAAGTAGAAATTGAGCAAAACGCATGGGTCACGTGTCACACGTCGTACCAGAAACGCCTCGTTGAACACGTTCTCAGTCTCCGATACAGCAAAGAGGTCTAGCTCGTCGGCCAGCTCTTCTTCCTCCACATCCTCAAGTTCATTTCCCTCGTGCTTGGTTTCACCGCGAAATTCTCGCCAGCGTCCATAGTAGATCGCCTCTTCTTCAAATAATCCCACAAGTGTCTTGAGAAGACACCCGATGAACGCTAAGTAAAAAGATCGTATGAAAATCCACGTGTCAAGAAGTCAAGACGTACCCGTAGACATGATGTGGCTGTGAAGACTTCAGGTTTCGAGCTTAAAACCGTTCGTATGTGATCCCCAACTAGTTTTCCCACGCAGCAACACATCAGCTGACCCCACTCCCTCATCTTACGAAAGTGTATTTCGTACCAAGCGCTTGTACTGCTTCCACCGTGGCCATACAGGACTTGGAGCAGTCACCAAACGTGCTCATCATGGAGCTAATTGTATGCAGCAACAAGGACGTCTTCTTCCCTCCGTTTTCTCCTGCTTGATGCGTTACGCCGCATGCACACATTTCTTCGAAAAACTCGCTCTCGGCAACCTGCCATCGTGGTTTAAACTTTGGTGTGTAGTGGGCGACCTCGGCCGGTGCAACATAGGCACTATTGGGATGTCTCCACATCGTCGTCTCGTTCTCGCCTCGTCCTTCGGGCCCAGCGGATCGGAAGCTTCGCTGCTGCAGCATCTGAAGATACGGATCCGACTTATACGCCATGGCAGGGTCCAGTCTTGTGTCCTTGTCTCGACCATTCGCCTCGTTCTCTCCACTCGACTCGTGCTTGGCCTCTGCGTCCCTATCTTGCGCGCCTCGTCGTCGCTTGTCCCGTATATACTCGAGCATCTTTTTCTTCTGATCCAACGGCAGCGTCTTCCACGCAGTAGTCTGGAATACCACGGACGAGTGAGGTTCACATCCTGGAGAGAAGCAAATGGTTCATGCGAACCTCTCGATAAGGATATTTGTGCTCGATGGCATGAAAGAGACGATGCACTTGCTCGAGCAGAGGTAAGTGCGCTAGATTCTCGAGTCCATACTCGTTCCTCACGCCAGCGACGTCGTCGTGCGTGCCAGAAACCGGCAGGGAGTCTGCCATCAACAAGCACGCCCACGTTCTTTTGTATCTGAAATAATGTGGTTACATATATGTATGTCTAAATTTGGTTACTCAGCTACGAATAATCTTAACTATTTAGTTCTTACATCGAGTGTGTGTACTCAAGACTGAGGATTGCCCGCTTGCGACACCCCCCCCCACCTCTACCTGTAATCACTTTCCTGTGCTCTCATTGGCCAGTGAGGGGGGGGGGTCGCGGCATTTGATTGGCGGAGAGAGTGAGAGGTACCCCAGGGGGCTTCCGCTTGTATTATATCGATGAGAGGGATATATCACTTCGGTAGCAAGAGAAATGCAATTTAGATTTTTGCTCCACCATTTTCATCTTGGTCGCAAATCTTTTCACATTGCATTTTAACTGAGGTTGAAATGGACCAGAGAACGCTATTGTCTCCATTTGTACGGAGCCTTAAAATCCACTCCAATTTCCTCCAAGCGACTTTGATCTCTTTCCACATACGATGCGTAGTCTCCTCTATGTCGAATCTTCATGACAGCTTTGCCAAGTTGTAATCCGCGCGTTTGTTCAGGACACGGCTCTGAATCTGGAACGATGAAATCACCTCGCACCCATGCTTGCTTGTATACTTTTGTATACGTTTCAAGCGCTGGCATAATGACGGTACGCCATCGTTCACCTATGGGGTTCCAGACGAACTCGATTTCCTCCAATTTGTCCTTATCACGCTTTACAAACTCGGCATAAGCGCCATTCGATCGCATGGTGACGACAACCGAACCGAGTCGCAAACCTCTTGCATCTCGTGGCCATTCATCCGTATGTGGCACGACAAAGTCATAGCTCACTTTACAGTGTCCAAAGATGCGTCGAAACGTGACCAAGGACGGTAAAACCTCCATGTTCCATTTTCGTTCTAGCATCTTCAGCGCCATGAATTGAATTTTCTTAAGCTCTTCCTTGGAAGCTTCTTGTTGCGTTTTGAAAGCTCCATCACAAATTATACCAGATACAGTTGGACCCAATCGAAAATTCCAAAGACGTTCTGGCCACTGGGAATCTCCAGCAGGGACTACGAACGAGCGCTTGATATTTGTATGGCCATAAATGTTATAATACGTTTGCAACGATGGCAGGATGATGAAATCCCACTTGTACTGCAGCAGGTTCCATGGAAATTGCAGTCTCTCGAGGTCGTCGGCAGCAAAAGATGGCATCGCTTTCCCTGCATTTCGACGCTCGCGCAACTTTTTGACAGTGCCTTCCCAATGGATAGCCCCATGCGTGCTCTGGCCACTTGGGATCATCGTAAGGGACCGTAAATTTGACTGGAATCCAAAGATGATTCTCTAACTTTAAGAACGTCTCGAGACCAGGCCGCACTTTTTGCTCCCATACTGAGGGTGAGAATAACCTGATTCGAGGATTCCATCGAAATTTAGGTCCGACAAGAATACCATCACTGAAGCATCGGAAGATGCTAAAGTTAGAACTTGTAACGTTCGAGGTACATGTCACGCCGCAGCGTGTCGCGAGTAACCGATGCAGCATTGCGATTGGTTTGGGTGGGGGGATAGGGCACACACACATAGCAAATATGAGATGGTGGACATTATTGAAGGTATAATTAAGAGATTCTATACATAAGAGATTCTATACAGATAAACCTTTACAGATAAACCTTTGCGATGGAATGTATCACAAGGAGGGGGGTGAAATGGAGACTACAGTAGTATATCAGACTTTTTTTCAGGACACACCAGCAGCTAATAACCTTTTGTTGAAGTATCATCAAGTGATGCCCTGGCATTAGGTTGCATACAGATTTCAAGTGATGCGCGACCATTGTGGTCATTTTTGCATTTATGCATTTTTGGTACTCTGGAATTTTATCTTTATATTAAGTTTTAGGTTAGGTTATTAAGTACGCATTTATAATTAGTATATTTTTTACCTTTTTAACCAGGGATGGCAAAACCCAATTTTTTCGGAGCCCTTGGGTTGGGTTATGGGTTTTAAGGCAATAAAACCCAAAAAAAACCAAAAATTAAGGGTTTTATAAATTTAGTACAAAATAAGAGCATTAATCATTTATTCTATCATCTGAAGTTATGTCTTCTGCTTCGACCTCATCCTCCTCACCATCAGATGCGCCCCAGTCTACTCCAGCTTGACCAGAAATGAGTTGAGGTGCGTTGTTTTTAATAAAGAACAACTTCTTGACCTTTTCTCCGGATAGTCGATTTCTCACCCTTGAGTGGACAAACGCCATCGCGGAGAATCCCCGTTCTGATGGTGCACTTGATGTTACCATGCTGAAAACTTTGACAGCAACATCTCTAAGACTTGGATCCGTAGCACCATCGACGAGCCAGTATTGCATTGTGGTCTTCCTTCCCTTCGACAGCATCTTGAAGCGAAAATCATTTTTTGTCCTATCCTGGTGAGCCTTGATGATCCAGTTCGTGTATTCAACGAACAACTGTTCTTTCTTCTGTTCGATATCCTTTCTGTTGACATCAGTGATGCTGATGCCTCGACTGATGGAATCTACTAGTGCATCTTCCGCCTGAACCTTATGTTCATCCAGCATACCATCGCCAATCATCACAGGGTACAGAAGGTATGCGATCCCGATTTCATCACGATACATGAAACAAACCCGCTCTTTGACTAAATTCAATATGTACGACCGTTCCTCGTTTGATAAACAGATCATGTTCTCGTATGATTCTGGCATTGACAGTGCAAAGTGCTTGTACACCACTGACAATGAGATTTGATCATTCTGGAAAGCGTTGACCCCAACCTCGATTGGTTCAAGAATAGCAATGCTCTTGTACAAATTGGTGACAAAGTTTTCATCACAAATGGTGTCATGACCTTTCGACGACTTTCCTTCTGTTTTTCTGTTCCTCTGACGAAATCTCTAGCAGAAAAAAAAGGGAAAACAAGCTGGTGAAGGATCGATTCACTCTCCTTGAGACGCATCATACAATTGATCAAGGATCCCCAACGTGTAGCAGCAGGTTGTACCAAGTGACGTTTGTTCTCTTCATTTTGGCGTTCGACCAACCTGTCTTTATCCTGTTGATGATACGAAAAGAACGAAACGACATCCTTGCATTTTTGCGCGAAGTTCCACAAATACTCAAATGGATAGCCTTCAGGATAATCTGCTACAGATCGGCCTCGTTTTTCTTTCGTTGCAGCGAAAATATCCTTGATAATCAAATGCAACCCATGAGGTGCACAGCCATGAAAGTACATCGCTGGGTGTTTCTTCTGGAGTTCCTTCAAAGCTTTCTTATTCGCTGCAGTATTGTCGGTCACTGCTCCTGCGATTTTCACGCCATTTGTAGTCAATGTATTGATCATTCGGCCCAAATCACCAGAAATAAAGTCAGATTATGCGCTTGCACTTCTATATCGATAGATTCGATGAATAACGACAACCTATCCACAATCATCATATAGTTCACAATAGATTCGTTCTTAACATTGCTGCTCGTATCCGATGTCAGATATCCAATATCATCAGATGCAGTAAATGCCTTGCCTGTTTCAGCCTCCATCTTTTCACAACATCGATCCAAAATTGGTCCTGCTAATTGCTTACGACTGGGCAATTGCTTCCGGCCGTGCGATCTTGAATGCCTCAATTAAGTGCTGTTCCTCAATTTTCTGAAATGAAGAACCGGTTATGTAGTAATGCATCGCGAGGTTATTTTCAATCATCTTCTGCTCTGATCCTTTCAGGCGAGGACGAGTGAATGCCTTAATAGAGGACTGCGAGTACGAGACCTCTGACCACGAAGAAGCTCCAGAATTCAACTTCTTCTTCGGCATTAGCTCCTTGAGCCAATAAGGACGTGATCTTCATCGATCTCCTTTATTGAATGCTTGAATGGCCGGCATTTGACGAGGTGGATTTTCACTCGCTCCGATTTCTTGTGGTATGTTATAGCCTTCAAGCAGTGGCGACATTTGCTTGACACTCGTCGTTGGGGACCAGGGTCTTCCGTGAACAATTCCCATAATGATGACAGCTCACGACCTTTCCGTTTATTCGGTCCAGGCTCGAGAGAATCGACGCTGTCACCCATTTGTATTGTTGCAGTACCAGACTTCAGAATGTGAACGATATAGGACCTATATTATAGGTCTATAACAGAAAATAAACATAACTGTGCCACGGCAAAAAAAACAATTCTAAAGACATGAGCTGGGTTGTGTAAAACCCCAAAAAAACAAAGAAAGAAACCCAAAAACCCAGGGCCGGCCATCCCTGTTTTTAACACGTATTACATCCTGCCCTCGTGCGCATCTTCCCTGATCATGTAGGGCGCGCTTCTTTCTAAGAAATCTCCATCCCAACGGCAGTCAGGCACTAACGGTCTGAACTGCCATTAAGGAACTTTACACGTTCCCCCAATTCGTGTCAATTTCCGACAGGTTATGAGCCCAAGGGACACGACGGCACGTAAGTATATATAAAGTTTAAGATATTACTCAAGTTGCGTTCTTGGCGTTGGCGATTACGTCAGGACGGTCTCCTGGATTAATTCGAGTTGTTGTTTTATTAAAGTCGACTGTTACGCTGGTGATTGCGTTGTTGTCGCGGTTAATTGTTTGGTTTAGCGTCTATCGACCATGGACGAAGGTAAGTCGTTCGACCCAGAGGGCGCGTTGAAGGCGCTTCTACTACAGGTCGGAAAGATGAACGACTGATTAAACCAGATGGAAGGAGAGCGGTTTGAAGACCTC
Source organism: Peronosclerospora sorghi (assembly GCA_026184515.1). Lineage (NCBI taxonomy): Eukaryota > Oomycota > Peronosporomycetes > Peronosporales > Peronosporaceae > Peronosclerospora > Peronosclerospora sorghi. Next base: position 42,276,695 of record CM047587.1, on the reverse strand, counting down.
GGGCGAAGAGTTTCGCCGGCTACGTTGAAGAATTCACCGTTTGGAGGTGGAAATTCACCTTTCCAAGAGAGTGTTAAGAATTTCGCGCCATTTGGGCAGCGGATTACGCTTAATGATCTATCGTTATATGAAGGCATTCCGAGAGGAGGTGCGCTTCGCGTGGGAATGCCGTGAGACCCACCTGGAGTGCCTGGTGGTATTCCAGAAGTTGGGCATGCGTCTGGAAATTACGTGAATCAGGGTATGCAGCCGCGCCCTTACAAGATTCCAAAGTTAACGGTGCAGAAGTTTACAGGCATCGAGATCTACCCTGGATTAGGACCCGGATTGAAGTACTTGGCATATTTGTTTATGGAAGCCCTGGAGATAGCAGAGATTTCGTCCGGATTTTCGTGGACGGAGAGATTAAAACTTAACAAGCTTGGTGAGTACCTGGACGGTGCGGCATCAAGGTACTTTTGTTCAAACATTGGCGTTTGGTGGCAGATTTCGCAGACCCAACACTACGTGCTAGATCAGATGTGGCGTGCGTACAAGGTCAAGATCTCACATCATCAGGCGGTGCAGTTATTTGCTTGCAAAAAGGATTCAAGGCGATCGTGGAACGAGCATTTGCTTTACCTGACAGCGTTGGTGCGAGAGAGCGAGTCCAGTGAGAAGCTTATAGTGGAGAATCTCGTCACGTATGCAGTGCCAAGCCTAAAGTATGCTATGATGACGCGTTATAATCCGTCGCGGACTGATTACATTATGCATGCACAAGAGCTGGTGGAGTGGGCGCAGGAAGTCGAGGTAGACCACATAAGAAGAAGGAGAGGACCGAAGGTGAGCGTGAACGCGGTGCAAGACAGCACAAAGGTGATTAAGTGTTATGGTTGTGGCAACAAAGGACACATTCGTCGGGATTGCAACAATATACCTGATAAAAAGCAAGCGTATCTGTCGTGAAGGAGTTGAAAATTATTATAAATCCACTTAATCAACAACACAAAGAGGTAATAAGCTAGTCCTCCTTGCTTTAATTCCCGGGTACTTAATACTTCCGCCCGAACCAACAAATCAATCAAACACACTAGGGATACACTTCCAAAGGCGGTTCCGGGCTGCCCCCAACACTAGCGCACTTCAAACGGCTGCTGCTCCACTTGCTAGGGCGTTCGCTCAACGACTTCCTTGTATTTCACTTGGTTTTTGTATTGGATCGAAAAAGAAGGGTTTCAAGGCCGCCAGAGATCTGCGCACTTCAAGGGAAATTTGGTTCTATTAAGTGTTACTAACTCTTACCTCAAAGTCAGCCACTTCTCTCACCTACTACTTCTTGGTTACTTCAGCGCTGACTTCAATACTTGACAGTTACCACTGAGCTCCTATGTAACCTGATTGATCATCCTTGAGAGTTACCACTAAGTCCCTCTGTAACCTGATTGATCATTCTTGACAGTTACTTCAGAAACCCTCTGTAATATGATTGAGCGAGGTGGCCGTTTGCGGGTCGCCTCTGATTGGTTAAAAATATCCATTTGTATCTCCACATTCATACCAACCATAAATCAATTAGTCGCGAGGTGGTCGTCGCGAGGTGACCGTCGCGGGTCGCACTGATTGGCTGAAAATATTTTTTCCAAAATGAAAATACTTAACCACTTGAGAACAATCGAGAATGCCCAATTAACCAACTTGGGCGGCCGAGGGCGCATGACTTTCCGGGGGATTCCCACCACAATCAGACCTGCCGCTATGCTTATAAGGTGCGCCTGTGTCTTGGCTTTCTGTAGTCGTCATGACAGTTTGTTTTCGTGATCTGGTTTGTCTGCTACAGCCGCGCCCTAGCGCCCAAAGCTGCAGGACAGTCTGCGAAGCTTAGGGCACGTGACTTCTTGTTGGATTTACTGCTAGGATCGAACCTGGCGTCGGGCATGTAAGATGCGTCTATGTCTTGGCTTTTTTAGTGGTGTTGACAGTTTGTTTTCGTGATCGGTTTGTCTGCTACTGCCCGCGCCCTAGCACCCATAGCTGCAGAACAGTATGTGAAGCTGAGAACACATGACTTCTCGTTAGCTTTACCTCTGGGATTGAACCTGCCGTTGTGTATGCAAGGTGCGTCTGTGTCTTGGCTTTCTGTAGTGGTGCTGACAATTTGTTTTCGTGATCTGTTAGTCTGCTACTGCCCGCGCCCTAGCGCCCATAGGGCTACCACGACTTTGTTGAAACAGTTGTTCACGTGATGGACGCACACAACGATCTTTGATGTTAATGTTCAGTGTTGACAAGACAAGAAGGTGGTAATTGATACTTTCTTTGGTGAGCACATGAGATGGTTGTAGACATATGCTTGAGGAAATCGCCAGCGTAAAAAGCAACATTTTCCTAGTATTTAGAGTATTGGTATGAACAAATATACCATGAAGTAATATCTGTTGCAGATCACATCCTACATGTTGTAAATATAGATCCACTTCACCACATATCACAGGACACTAGATATTACGGAGAAAGAGTATGGATTAGCGACTACACAGCGAGCGCAGAGTGGTATGGTGCATTTACTTCAAGTGATTTAAGCGAGAGCGACGCGTGGATATTGGATAGCGGAGCGAGCCGTCATCTCGTCGGAGATGAGACACTGCTGGAAGATGTGAACACGATTGCAGATGGAATGAAGCTTACCTTACCTGATGGCAACTTTCTACAAGTCACGAAGATTGGAAAAGTGCGTTTGAGGAGCATGTATAACCCGGACACGATAATAGCATTACAAGAAGTGTACTATTCGACGAAGCTAGCAATAAACCTGATTTCGCTGGGCAAGTTGATGCAGAAGGGCTGTAATTTCGTGCATCGAAGTGACAAGATGGAAGTTCGTTTACGTGGATACCTTACGGTTTACTGTGAAGATGATTGGGTCGATTTTAGTGGCGAATCCGCGTCCTAAGATGAATGAAAGCACGTTTGCAATTTTTTCTGATGTACGGATTAATACAATCTTTGGTTTACAAGTTAGCACAAGCTAACGCCTTGATACAAGGTTCCCTTAATAAGGGGGTAGCAAAGGGAAGGACTTCCCTTACACTACAACACTCACTACGCGCGCGACCGGTCGAGGTCGTGCGCCTAGCAGTCTTTTGAGTGAAATGTAAACTGAATGTATATTTAATATGTAATTATGGAGGATAGTGATGATAGTGCTCAAGAAGGGAGTATCTACCATTTTCATCTGCGACTAGGACATATATTCTATGACACAATCGAGCGTCTAGCGAAGAATCCAAGGTCGGGCATCAAGATCACAAGTACAGCGCGACCGAACTGTCTAATGTGTGCAGAAGAGAAGCGTTCCCGAAAGGTCAACCCAAAAAGGACTCTGGTCAGCACTCGCCAAACCTGCGACGGGCGTACAGGTTTCTGTACCCAAGTTCTCGATTGACCTTAATATCTCGTGTGTACTTTTGCTGTTAAATGAATAATCCTAGCAGCGGACGATCAGATGCTTGAGGTGATGTGTTTGCGATGGATATTGCGAGATAAGACTCCCGCACTTGGCCTGCTTTAAGACGAGCTTCGAAATATTCGAGCCGGAAAGGGTCAAGGAGGAACAGGGACGATACATCTTTCCATAGTGACCTTGGATCATTTTCTTACGATTATGACCCGAGAATGACACACTCGGCGATAAAATTGCTTGAATTGTGCCCGCAATCAGGGAAGGAGCCCTTGGGGGTGGCGTGTCAGCATCAATCGGGTGGGTGGAGCCATATGTAGTGATCTCAAAAGTCCCATTGCACCTCGAGACAGACGCGGAAATCTCTACCTCGTAGTGTTTGTGGATCATTTCTCGTCATATGTACGGGTATTTCCTGCAAAAAACCAAAGATCAAGCTGCAAGAAAGTTTGAGCACTTTTTATCGTGGTCCAAGAGGGAGTTTAATTGCAGGATACACGTTTTGCGAACGGACGGCGTACTGGAATATAAGAAAGTCGATTTTTCTGCAAGAATACTGGAATCAGGCATCAAGTCACGGAAGCTGGATGTCCAGCGTCGAATAGCAAATCAGAAAGACTTAACAGGACCATATTCAACATGGTTCGTTTCATGGTGTTTGGATCAGGAGTGACACTTACGTACTGGTCAGAGGCGGCTGAATATGCTTCGTACATACTCAACCGTGCTCCCACCCGGGCAAATCCTGGAGAAAGTCTCCATACGAGATGTTAGCGAAGCCCAAGTTCAAGGTAAACGACATCGTAGTATTTGGGTCGCCATGTATGGTTTGGCGAGACCCCGTAAATAAGACGCTAAGGAAGAGAGCCGAGAGAGGATTAATCATAGTCAAAAGTGTCGAGACAAAAGGCTTCAAGGTTTTGTTTCTCAAGGATTGTGTTGTTACGACGACGAGACACACCATTCAAATTAAGACGCTGGACACCAATGCAAGTCAATAAGTTACGAAAGCGTTGGCAGGTAATGATTTTACGTTGGACGAAGCGGATTTGAACGCAGAAAATCAAGAAGAAGATGAAATGGAATCAATAGATGAAGGCAAGCCAGAACGCGCTGATGGTACAGTGGAGCAGACACCACGCATAGAAAGTAAAGATAGCGAGAAGACGAAACGTGTGGCGCAAGAAAGGGAAAAGTTCAAGGAGTGTAAGGACATACTCAAGCGAAAGAATATAAAGAAGAAGTCTGGAACGGAAGGAGCCGTAACTGAAGTGAGAGAAGCAGACACAAGGAGCGCGGATGTGCAGGAGCACGCATTAGATGTATACGCGGTGATAGGACCAAATGATGTGGGAATCAAGTCGGGATAACTGAAGGACCCGCGCAGCTACAACGAGGCGCACAAGAGGGACGACGCTTACAAGTGAAAGGAGGCTGAAGAAGCAGAGCTGAGAGCATTACAGGACATGGATACCTGGGAAGTGGTGAAGTGCCCGGAAAAGCGAGCCATACCTACAAAATGGGTATACAAGACAAAGCTCAAGGCAGACGGGACAATTGAAAGATACAAGGCACAGCTGGTAGCGCGCTGAGATAAACAAGTCTATGCACGTGATTTCGTTTTTACGTTTTCGACGGTGATGTATTTGAGTAACGTCAAGGTAGTGCTGGCGCTGGCTCAAGTGTGGAATGTGCCGGCGCGGCACGGAGATGTTCCAAGCGCGTACCCGAAGGCGCATACCGAGAAGAATTTTGAAATTTTATTGAAGATACCCCAAGGCATGACGATTAAAGACAAAGTTTTACGAGATTTTGAAGTGGATTCTACTAAGTGTTTGGCTTTACAATTGAAGAAGAACTTATATGGACTAAAACAAGCTAGGCACATGTGGTACGAGCTGTTACGCAAGACACTCATTGATTTGGAGCTCGAGCAGTGCATGACGGACACATGCATATTTTCGAGAAAAGATGTTGAAGGTATTGGGATTGTTGTAGATTACGTTGACGACTTACTGGTAACAGGAACGACAGTGCAGCTAGTTGATTTTTTTTGATAAGATGCAAATACTTAAATTGAAAGATCTTGGACCGGTGGAGAAGTTTCTTGGTATACTTATTGGTGGAAGTCAAGACAGTGGATACACGATGGATCAAGAACAGATGATTGATGATTAACTAACCAAGTACAACATGGAGCACGCTAATCCCGTACAATTACCGATTGTTGACATTAATGACGCAAAGACGACAATTTCCTGCCCAATACAGCAGCAGAAGGTGTTCCGACGCAGAGGATTTTTCAATCGATAGTTGGAAGCTTGTTATGGATTTCGAGGTGTACCAAACCAGAAATTTCGTCTGCAGTTCACAAGGTTACAAGACGCATGCACGCACCGAAGCAAGGCGACTAAAAGTTAGCAAAGAAGATTATGCGGTACCTAAAAGGTTCGAAGGATCTCAAGTTACGTTTGGAGTGTAAAGCAAGGAGCGAAGACAGTTTGCAGTTGGTTGGCTACACAGATGCGGATTTTGCAGTTGACAGACAAGACAGGAAGAGCGTAAGCGGTTGCGTGGTTTTCTTGAACGGCATGGTTGTTGGATAGAAATGCAGAAAACAAGGTGCAGTCGCGTTATCTACAGCGGGGGCGGAGCTTGTGGCTGCTGCAGTTGGCGGAAGGAGATATTAGGCTTGAAGGAGTTGCTGGAGTAGATTGGTTTTAAGGTGGAGATGCCGATGCTTTTGCGCATGGACATTCAAGCAGCAATCAGGTAGCTGTAGGACGAAGCAAGTGGTGCAGCATCCAAGCACGTAGATGTGAAGATCAAGCCCCTGATGGATTACGTCAAGCTCGAAGCAGAGAGACCATTGCACGTGGCCAGTGATGATATGATCGAGGATCTTCTGACAAAACCACTATGTGCGGTCAAGGTCTCACGCTTGCACGCCAAGATTGGTTTGGGATGACGAGTATGAATGATGTCACGATGATCACGGAGGAGTGTTGAAGTATCATTAAGTGATGTGTGTATGCAGCCTGGCATTAGGTTGCATATAGACTTCAAGTGATGCGCGACCATTGTGGTCATTTTTACATTTATGAATTTTTGGTACTTTGGAATTTTATCTTTATATTAAGTTTTAGGTTCTTAAGTACGCATTTATACTTAGTATATTTTTTACCTTTTAACACGTATTACATCCTGCCCTCGTGCGCACCTACCCTGATCAGGTAGGGCGGGCTTCTTTCTAAGAAATCTCCATCCCAACGGCAGTCAGGCACTAACGGTCTGAACTGCCATTAAGGAACTTTACACGTGCCCCCGACTCGTGTCAATTTCCGACACCTTTCTTCTACCCGAAGACTTTCAACATATGGGAACAAAGTGTTTCAAGCTTTTCAGGTGCAATACATTCCAACAACATAGTGGTTGCGGTTGGCCTAAAACTACTGTTAAAATAGTCTGTCTATTCCTAATTCTATATTATAATTAGGTAGGAATATTTTAGGTACCAATTTGCATTTCGTCTATTACTAGCATAATTAATGCATTAGTACTCGGTTCTGAGTACACACTTTTTTGTTATGTATAAGACATGTATATCATACTCAGATGGAAGTTTAAAATAACTTCAACATCTGTTTACATAATTTCATGTTTAGCTAGATATCGCTTCTCAATATACATCCCGCTGATTGAGTCCCTTAACGAACTGTTAACTGATACCTCGTTCGTCACCAACGTGTTTTTGGTCTCGGAGATATCACGTGTGATTACTTTTCGTTTTATATTGGATTCACTATTGTACATTTACGACTCAGTTTTCGAGTACATCTAAGCTATGGATTCTAGTGCTATTCAACAACTACACCACATCCCCGATAAATATATACATTTTTGAATTGTCAACAAGCACTTTTAACAAAGATGCGTTAGTGACGCATGGGTTGGATTTTTTGCAGCTTTCCTCTAACCACTATGCAGTTCATTTCGAATGGAAATGAAATGAAGAACTATTTCATTGTTCCACAAAGAGTCAAAGCGACTCGGCGGAAGACCCCATTGTCTTGTGGCTAAATGGTGGCCCCGGGTATTCCACTTTGAAATGTGACGTAGTCGCCGTCACAGGCGTGGATGCCGTCAACGGCAACCACGTCAACTTCATGAAAATGTATATGCAAAGGGTCAGCCTGCGGTCCCCCCCCCCTTGCTACGGTCACACCCCACCCTCTCTTTTATGTACAAATGCCGTAAATTGGGGAGAAATGAAAGGTGTGAATTTAAAATAGGGAATTGATCAGGTGTCTCTCGATCAATTCCCTGATACCGTAACGGTATGATGAGCAAGCTGTTGCTTCATATTCCAGTACATATTGCGGAAGTTACTCCTCGTCACGATATACGCTTCATCACTACCCTCTGGCTTCACGGATACCTGCGTGAAAAACCACAGTTCTTTATTAGCATTGTCAACCTACTTTTTTTTATCACCAAATTACTCGTTGACGACATACATTCAGGTTAATATCATACGTTCTGTAACACGACTGATCCTGTTACGGGCTTACACTGTGTTGTGCGAGGAAGCGCGCAATACGAGAGGGGTAGGATTAGTTGATGACAACTAATCCTATACTAAAAGTAAATATAAATATTTACTTGTTATCTAGAACACAAAATTAAGAGTGTTTATTTAATGGGTGGTTAGCGGCTAATAGTATAGTAATTACCTAACTAATATAATAATATCAAGTATTCAACTAACTGTACTATTAGTTAACCTGCATGATTCGTTATTTATACCGAATCGACTTTTCCTTCGTAGATTATAATAACTTATAATCTCTTATTTAAATTTCAGACAACGCGTCTGAAATTAAACTGTGATATTCTTTCTAACTTGAATATCAATTATGTAATGGCTCCCCATTACATCACCCCCCACTTAAGGTGGTTGGCCAATAATAATTCTTATTTTGGCCAATCATAGATGGCACTTGTTGGTCGGAATTTCTCATTCACCAACTGATTGACCATCGACTCGATGGTCAAAGCACACGGCGGCGCTCTAAAGAGCGCTGCTGAAAACATTGAAGGAGCTTGTTCCTCCGCCTCGGCACTAGGTGCTGAGGTGTTGAGGGACAACAGTGACGCTGCATTAGCAGCGTCAACTACGCAAAGGTCGGAAGACGTACCGTCTTCGACTACAGATGCTGCTAAGGCGGCATCTGACAAGAAACAGGGAGATGTTGCTAATGCAACATCTCGCACGATGGCAACATCCGAATGGCATGTTTCCAAGAGGGCCATGTTCGGAAGTTCTGACTCCGAACAAAGTGATGGGGGTACAGCTTTCCCCACCAAAGGATCTAGCGAGTCGAAACTCGCTAGGTGCTCATCGCCTAATAGCGATGATGACTCTGGTGTCGCTGTCAGCTATGACAGCGACAATGATTATCACAGGTGGTTGCGGGAACGCAGCTCCCCACCTGGACCAAGTACTTCTCCACGTCGGGGTGATTTAACCCCGGCGCGTGGTGTTGAAGCAGGCGGTGTTCCGCCTGCTAAAAGAGCTCGAACAGAAGCGGCAGGCGTCGCTTCTGAAGCGTATCATCGTACGGAACCACATGTTCCGTATAAAGTGGGGTTTCGGACCCCTGGATGGGTTATTTCCCCTAACAGTGGCGGTAACCGTAAGCGGTACTGCCAATATGCGTTGTTCGATATCAACGTGCTGGATGACTGCGAAGACATCCAGTCACGTCGATTCGATCGAAGTACAGACGATAGAAGTCTGTACTTTATTGACCTCTTTTCCAGGTTCTATATTATTCGAGCCTTAAAGGGTCAAGGAGGAACAGGGACGATAAGGACGCCCTGACTCAGAGTGGGAACGCTTTTGTTGACAACTACAACAAAATCCCAGATGATTACGTGAATAAAGTTCACGTAATGCGCGAGAGCTTTTTAAAGCACTCGAGAACAGGCAAAATGGAATACATCCATTTTGCTTGCATCAAAGAAGGGTTGAACTGTGGTGCCCCTTCTCACCTCGTTTGCCCGCGGTGTCCGCAGGGCGCTCCTCTTCTGTCAGGGGGGGGGAGTTGCGGGTACGGTGGTTTTTCCGTACCCGCCGAAATTCAGGGCTTAATCGATGCCTTAAATGCATCAACAGCTAGTGTTGATGCTACTTCGCATTATGAGTTTGAGACTTCTTCTCAAACTCAGTTAAAAGGTCTGGGGCGTCGGCCCTCAGAACCTCAATCGGCTCCCAAGAGTGGAACTCTTGGGGGTAACCCAGCCAGCGTACTAATTACTCGGTACGCTGCCCCTTCTTCGAAGGAACCGAGCGCTTCGAGATCAAGCGCTCGAGAATGTATCGCTTATTCCCCTGATTATCGATCAGGGGCGGCGGAGGTTGAGAATTCCCTCGCCGTTGTTGTTGCGGAGCATGGTTCTTCGCTCCGCAAACTCGAGGAGGGTTTTTCCTCCTTGAGCAGCGATATGTCTCACTCTGTGAAGACATATTGGTCTCTTCGCGAAAATGTACGCGACATCCTCGGGGCGCACACTTCCCTTCAGCAGAAGAATGATCTTCTGTACACCGAGCTTTCCCGCTGCAAGGAAGAGCTAGATCGGCACAAGGCTGATCTTGAGCAGTCGAAGGCGGAGGTAATGTCTCTCCGCTCTGCTCATCAACGGCTGGAAGCCGATTACAAGTCTCTCTTGGGATACTTAGAGAAGCACGGTATCTTCCGTGGTTCTGTGTCTCGTCTTAAGACGGAGACGAATGATACGGTTTGAGCCGCCCAACATAGAATGTTGGGTGGAGCCGCATTACTGTGGGAATGTCTAAAGTATAGGCATTCCCCCGAATCTCTTGGACCTTGAAATGTCCAATGTACTTAGGAAGCAACTTCCGTGTAGGGAAATTGCTTATTGCATGTATAGGCAAATTGGTAGTACTTAATAATATCAATTCGCCTTTCCGAAAGGAGTTTTTGTTCTTCCTTCCTTGCTTGTCTTCATTTTGCTTCTGCTTATCCAAAGCAGAAGCAAGTGCATCTTTTATATAGCGAATTACAGCTTGGCGCTGTAATACGAATTCATCTACTGCTTTATCAGCAGTAGGTGCGTTGCCCTCATTGCCGGCAGACACATATTCATCATATGCAGCTTCAGTTTCATTTGAAGCTGCTTCCGCTTCTACTGTATTTTCAGTAGAAGGGACATCATTTTGTTCACAAGTTGCAGCTGCTACTTGCGCATTGACTCGCTCAAAATTTGAGCGGGTCCCTCCCCCACTTAGATTTGGCGTACCGCCAAGTAAAACTGGGGTTCGTGGATGCCTTAAGGCATTCACGCAGAACGGTGTATGCTTAGTTGAAGCATGCACCGAATTGTTAATCGCGAATTCAGTGAGTGGCAGATAGTCACTCCACTGTTCAAAGGCATGTGCGTATGATCGCAACATGTCTCCTAGAACGCGGTTAACTCGTTCCGTCTGCCCATCCGTTTTCGGATGGTCCGCAGTTGACATCTTCAACTGGGTTCCCAATAATGAGAACGTTTCTTGCCAGAAACGTCCTGTAAATATCGGAACTCGATCCGAGACAATGTCTTCCGGCATTCCGTGCAAACGGAATACCGTATCAACGAATATCCGCGCTGTTTGAGCGGCGGTTACGTTCGCTGATACTGCAGTAAGATGTACCATCTTACTGAAACGGCCTACAAAGACCACTATTCCGGTCTTCCGACGATTGTCGGGTGGAAGACCGAATACGAAGTCCATTGAAATGGACTTCCAACACTGTCAGAACCGGCAGAGATTGCAGAGGAGCCTGTGCAGACTGCGCAGGCTTAACGCGCTGGCAAATCTCGCAAGCGCGTACGTATTTCCGTACCCAATTGTACTGGTTTAGCCAGTAAAAGTCACGTGCGAGAGAAGCGTATGTCTTCTCTCGACCTTGATGCCCCGAAATCGGTGCATCATGATACTCAAACATAATTTGATGTTTGAGATCATCGTCGTTTGGAACGACGATGCGACTTTCATCTTTTTGGTCTGTGCTGTAAAGCAGCAGACCATCGTGCAGTTGATATCGATGAACGCAAGCGCTGAGGAACTCTGGGAGTTCGTCGCGCTTCTCACTTTATTGACTACTTAAGTAATCAATCAACAGACGTGTCTCCTCGTCTGTTTTGTACGCCTCGCGTACTTGTCGTATAATTGACGACGACAAAGCAGTGCAACGGATCGCGTTTGCACTGGCACCTTCGGTTACGGACGGTTTGGTCTCGTAATCGGGCCTTAGTGATAGCGCATCCGCTCTCACGTTTCTACTTTCCGGGTTCGTATTCAACCGTAAAGTTGTACTCAGCAAAGAATGACAGCCATTTAGCCATTATTTGAGAAATGTGTGGTGAATTCACGGCCGTGCGTAGCGACACATGGTCCGTGTAAACCACAAACGGTCTATCTCCCGATAGATAGATCCGAAAATTGGCCAGTGAATACTTCATGGCAAGGATTTCCTTGTCATGCACTGGATAGTTGCGCTCGGCGGGGCGCAACTGACGCGATTGATAGCAGATTACGCGATCACGATCATCGTGATCACGCTGCATCAAAGCACAGCCGATAGCGAAATCGCTCGCGTCGCAAACGACGTGGAACGCACGCTCGTTATCGGCTATAGCCAAGACAGGCGCTTCAGTCAAGCTTTGCTTGACTGCATCAAAAGCATCTTGGCATTGGGTATCCCAATGACATTCGACATCTTTCTTAAGTAATTGAGAAAGAGGTCGTATTAACCCAGCATAGTTGCACGAATACTTGTGCAAATATGTTGCCAACCCAACGAACTTTCGAAGTTCCTTAACGTTGTTTGGCGTAGGTCATTCAACGATCACCCTGATCTTTTCTGGATCAGAGCGAACCCCGTTCTTGCCCACAAAACATCCAAGAACGGGTATCTCAGGTGCACCAAAGGTGCACTTCTTTAGATTTGCATAGTGCTTATGCTTACGCATAAGCTCTAACACTCGACGTAGATGTTCCCTATGGACATCTACATCGCTTTTATCGTGTTCACCCTTACTATGGATGAACACGTAATCGAAATAACTCGGTGCGAATTCTCGCACCGGGCGTAATAGATGCGTTACGCATCTGTTAAACGTAGCAGGGGCATTTCGAAGCCCCTGCGGCATAACAAGCCACTCCCAAAGCATGCAGCTTCGGGTGCTTACCGCCGTGAGAGGGATATCCTTCTCACGCATTAGGATTTGATAAAATCCATCTCTTAGATCGAGAGCACTAAATATGGTGCTCCCGCACATGCCATCAATGATGACATCTTTTCGCGGTATCGGCGTCTGCGCCGGTACCGTCGCTTCGTTCAGCTTGTTGTAAGCGTGAACGATTCTCCACCCACCTGTGGACTTTTTCACAAAAATGGTGGGGGTAGAGTGCGGTGAGATAGACTCCCGCACTTGGCCTGCTTTACGACGAGCTTCGAAAAACTCGTCGATCGCTTTTACTTGATCACGCGGCAACGGCCATTGCCGCGTGACACAATACTTCTTGCCTGGCACGAGGTCAATTTCATGACGAGTTCCCTTATCCTTAGGGAGCTCGCTAGGTACTTTTTCTGGGAATACGTCAGCGTATTCCCGAAGTACCTCATAAAATGGGGAGTTCGCTTCAAGCGACTCCCAGCTCTGCGCTTCAAAGCGCTGAACTTTGGTTTGATCATTGGGAATCTCATTCCCAATGTTTTCCACTTGTAATGTGGATATTCGTTCACGAATATCCACTACATCATCTGTTGCAACGATGATACAGATCTGTTCGATCTGATCATCGTGCAAGTTCTTCATAAACTTCTTCCAGATTAGCGCTGGAAGAGTCATCACCTCCGAACCTTCTTTCGGAGGGTGTTCCATCAACAGAGACTGGGTAGCTAATCCGGTATCCGTTTGCGTCAAGACGTTGATCGTCTCGACGGAACTGTCCATGCAATCAGACGCACTCGTCTGATTGACTGCTACACGGTGATTACGATTCACCGTGTGCGAATACTCTTCATCATGGTGGCCACTGCCTACCATGGAATTTTCTTGGCGATCAGATGTGCTCGTCTGATGGGCCGCCTTTTCTGCGACACGGTGGTCTTTATCACCCGTGCGCATGGCTAACGCAACGTGGTGGGCACTGGCCACCACGGAGTTGTGCTCACGATTGCACTCGATAGTGAGTTCACTCTCATCAACACGGAATTCATTCGTCGTGTTGGAACCTTCGGTCGCACAGTGGGTGTTTCCCACTGTGGATAAATTTTCATTCTCACGGTGGGTGTTTCCCACCGTGGATCACTTCATTCTCACGGTGGTCTTTATCACCCGTGGAATGTTTCTCTCCAACACGCAACGACTCTTCTGTTGCGTGTGGTAGTCCCTCTGGACTCTCACCAGCGGAGGTACCTTCCGCTGATCGTGTCAGAACAGACCTGGTGGTGCCATCGCTATCCACCAGACTGTCTGACGCTGCGGTTGTATCCTCTGATACAGCCGGATTACACACAGGGTGATCAGATCCTGTGCGTCCGCCTCAGTCGATCGATAGGTTAACCCAGTCGATCAAAGGTTTAAACTTGGACATCCATGGGATTCCAAGTATCACATCGAACTTGTCATCTAAATCGAGGACGATGAATTCATCCTCGAATGACAGTTCATTCAACTCGAAGCGTGTTTTAATCACACGTTTTGGAATAGTCACGGTTGCACCTGTTGTTAACCGGACTGACAACATAATTCGTGGGGTATCTACCTCCACGAAGCTCAACAGCGTTAGACTCTGAGTTCTAACGAAATTTTTTGACGCTCCTGTGTCAAACAAAGCTCGCATGGGGACATCGCTCCCGTGCGGCTTAACCTCCAGGGTGATAATAGGCTTACCATCAACCTGCACCTTTTGACAGGACATAGTCCCGTCTGGGGCTATTACCCTCACATGCCCTATGTCGGCATGTGGGATAACATTCCCAGTAGGGCGCCCCGCCCCTACTGGCGATTCTCGTTTTTTGCACCAACAGGGTGATGTCCCTGTTGGTGTCGCCGTGCAGCGGACGGTTCCGTCCGCTGACTGCGTGGCACTGGACGCGGTGCCATACACTCATGGGCAAAATGCCCCACTTTCGCGCTTCGATTGCAGCGAATGTTATTCTTAAATTTGGGTTGCTTCGAGTTCGAAGCAACCGCAACCGATAGGTCCATAGGCTCTGGACCTCCACCGCCCATGCTCTGGCGCGGGTGGCTGTTTCTTGAGACGAAGTATGAACTTCGTCTGCTCGACTGCTGATTGTTGACATGCTGTTGCGGCATGTGAAAATCGAAGGGATGTTGAGCCCTTCGGCTGTACCCAGCATGCGATGACGCTGATCGCATGCTGAACTCTTCACGGATGCTCATATCAATGGCATCCCTTAGAGTCTTTGGCGGGTGCCGGTAAAGACTCTGTTTGACAGGACCATCGTTGAGTCCCTTCATGAAGCCAGTGACCTGCATAGCAGGGGGCACCGGCTCATACACAATATTTGACAGCAAATATTGCGTCTTCTGAGCGTAAGCTTGAAGATCAAGCTTACCTTGCCGGAGTTCCATGAACTCCTGCCGACTACTTAGCTCCATTTCTGGATCTTCAAAGTTGAGCTTTAGTTCAGCTTTTAATTCCTTATAAGTAAGGAACGCAGAGTCATCAGTGGCTCTGCGACTCATCGACCATGCCCTGGCTCTGCCGTCCAGACATGTTGTGGCGAAGTAACGCCTGTTGATGTTCGTCAACAATATTTTGCGCAGAGATGGCATCTTCCACCTCTGCGAACCATCTACGAAGGGGCTAGCCCCCTTCGCCGGTAAAGGGCGGTACTCGCGCCTTTACCACTTCAACGCTATG
This sequence comes from Peronosclerospora sorghi, assembly GCA_026184515.1. Lineage (NCBI taxonomy): Eukaryota > Oomycota > Peronosporomycetes > Peronosporales > Peronosporaceae > Peronosclerospora > Peronosclerospora sorghi. Next base: position 42,261,291 of record CM047587.1, on the reverse strand, counting down.
CGTTGCAGGTGCAGATGAGGTCCGCGCTGACTCTTGCGCGGGCCGTGCTGGCTTTTCTAGGTGGTTTCGCCTAAAGCGATTCACCACCTCTATCACTTCCTCCGGGGTCTTACCCAGGAGGAAGGTAAGGATGTCGGTCCCCATGGACCGAACCATTTCTACCGTCGCGTCTTTACTACGCGACGAGAAGTGGGGGAAGTGTTTTGTCACCACTTCCAGCGTTCTCTCTCGCTCGGCAGGCGTCATGTCTCGCGACATGATACCGAGCGGCTCATAATCTTCGCTCCGCTAGTTAACTAGCGGAACGGAACTGTGGTCGTTAGGACGGACCACAAAGTGCTACCAGGTGTAACAGGACTGATCCTGTTACGGGTTTACACTGTGTTGTGCGAGGAAGCGCGCAATACAAGAGGGGTAGGATTAGTTGATGACAACTAATCTTATACTAAAAGTAAATATGAATATTTACTTGTTATCTAGAACGCAAAATTAAGAGTGTTTATTTAATGGGTGGTTAGCGGCTAATAGTATAGTAATTACCTAACTAATATAATAATATCAAGTCTTAAACTAACTGTACTATTAGTTAACCTGCATAATTCGGTATTTATACCGAATCGACTTTTCCTTCGTAGATTATAATAACTTATAATCTCTTATTTAAACTTCAGACAACGCGTCTGAAATTTAACTGTGATATTCTAACTTGAATATCAATTATGTAATGGCACCCCATTACACGTTCCATGGGTGTAATTCGGGTCCGTGATGTACAGCAATGGCGTTGGGTTTTTCTGAACTGGACCAAAACTTGGCCCGCAGCAGAATGGCTCTAATGCCGCTTTGAATATCACGAGCTATCAGGATGACGTTTAGAGTATGGGGTTAGTCTTTGACAATCGCAATTCATATTGACAAGAATTTCTTACCACTCTGGTCGTTCATCAACATTACACCGAAGACGTGGTACTCAGCTTTGCCCATTGGGATTGGCTCGCCAAGATTACTTGAGGGTCCAACGAAAAATGCCTGTGGAGAACCCACGATGTTAGAATGTCATAACATGTGAATGACACATCGTAGAGTTACTTGTCATCTCTAGCTCGAAGTCGAGCACACTTCACGGCCCATATACAGATCCCTTCGAAGGATCAGCTTTGCCAGCCTGCAACTGACCGCACGGAGGACGAATTTCAGTACCCGACGTGACGATCGAGGAAGGGCGTCCATGGTAGCCGACGGGTAAGTGCAGCCTTTAATTTCATAGAAACAGAGCGTTTTAAGTCAGTAGATGAACAAGTCTTGCTAGTCAACTACCCGACGCACCAGTTTGGCTGCAGAGCATTGTCTTCCCCACGAAATATGCGACCGACATATTTCGTGGGGAAGACAATGCTCTGCATTGGTAGCGTGATCGCGCGAAGAGTAGAAGTCTGTCTAATAGCCGATCTTGGCGGGCAGATGCATGCGCACACTCTCCTAGGGGATCCGTGCGCGCTGTCGAAGTGCATCATTGTCACGTATTGCTGACTCGTCGGCTGATAGCAGTTGTTGGACAGTATAGCGCCTTGTTGACCACACCCCATGTCCTAGTGCCATAAATCCATTGAGCGACGAGTGGAGAACAATTTGTCATTAGATGTGGAAAGAAAGATCACTCATAGATCTTTTTACGGGCTCACCTCATAGAAGCAGGCGGCGTCAAACCCTTTAAAATAGCCTTCCATCTCTAGTACGGACAAATCCAGCACCTAACACACCATTAAGTTATTAGAAGCTATGGTAAAACGACTTGAAGCAAAAAAGAAACGCACAAATTCTCCAATGGCGACGCTACGCGCTTCCTCTCATTGCTTTTGGTAGAGAAAATGCCTATGGTGAGAGCATACACAATTTACATTAAAGGGAGGGGGGGGGGGGGGTAAACGGAGCAAAGGAGGGGTGTGACCGCAGGCTTCCCTATGCAAAACTGTGTGTTTTTAGCCTATCCACAAATTACTGGTTCTCAAAAACTACAGCTGACTAGATTACCAATTTAGGCGTCCCATAATCCTGGAAAGGACGTAACCTTATTCGTCCAAAGTCATCTAGGACCTGTAAATATCCAGGATGGGAACCGTATACGGGCTAACGTTCAGGATCGGCAAGACTACGTGGCCAAAGAGAACAAGTTTATTGGTAGGATAGCTAATAGGGGTGTGCGGTATTGGTCCCGGCCGTCGGTACGGTAGGGAAGAGGTCATCACCGACATTGGTAGTGACTGGTACGGTACTTCGGCTCCGGTACCGAAATACTCCCTGTCGGTATGGTAGTGATACCGACATTTAACTCATCGATATCGGTATACCGAAAGTGATACCGACTTTGTCCACAGCGGTATCGGTATCGGTATGATACCGGTATTTGCTGGCGGTTCGGTAGGGAAGACGGGAAACCGAAATTCGGTCGAATACCGGTATCAATACCGGTATTAGCGTCCGTTATCATTTACGAGCTGAGTGTTGAAGTTCAATGTTGCTTGTTGTTGCACCAACAATTATAAAAGCATTCATTATTGATGATGCCATCTATTATGATCATCATCATCATGTGGGCTGCTGGTGCAGCTTGAAACTGTGTTTCGTATGGATGCTCCTTATTTACATATCAGGCTTACTTTAGAGCTCAACAACCACCGGAGGTGATGTAACATTTGTATTAAAAATTTCTGGATCATCCTACTAGATGATCAGACGTCCTCGTGAATTAGTCATAGTTGCTTCTTCTTCTTCTTTTCTCACCATCAGCACCGCCACCCGCCGTCATTGTAACGGGGTTACATTCGGATAACACTGAGTGTTGGTGTACATGAGTACACCACGGTTGAGGTCAGTATTGGCCGGGTTCAAAGGTTTCGAACCTTTGGTTATTTTAACCAATCAGGGCATGGGCCCTTGGTGTGGTGGTGTGTCAGCCATCCACGTGTCAGTACACAGGTGTGTACACTACATTTTAGCTAGGTACGAATTAGGAATATTCTACTTAGTATTACATATAGTTTATATTAGTTTAAATTAATTTAGGCTAATTACATATTAAATATATTCAGTTTACATTTCACTCTATTTAGCGGACCCCCGACCTCGACCGTGGTGTACTCATGTACACCAACACTCAGTGTTACCCGAATGTAACCCCGTTACAATGACGGCGGGTGTTGTCGCCTTCTTTAATCTTCCCATCAAGGTGGGGTGTTGGGGTCGAGGTCGCGCGTCCGCGGTAACGGTATGTAAATACCGGTATAAAGTACCGGTATTTACCGGTATAGTGCGATTCCGGTACCAATACCGCACACCCCTGATTCGGGATTTGGGAAAAGATAGCAACTTGATTTTAGTGTTGAATCCTATGGCTCTAGAAGTAGGTTAGCGAACTGTTAAGGCTTCATTCAATCTCACTTTTCAATTTCCTCTCCAAGCGTCAAGTGCCTCGCCAGGCACTGTCCCACACTGTCCTCCGTCCCCGTACAGCGCTGGTCTGCGCTGCCGCCTCGCCCTCTGCGCTTCATCTACGCTACTATGACATGGGAGGTCTATTTACCAAGACTGGGCCATTTTTGGTCTAGGACTACTTGTGTCTTAACTTAATGATACTAGTGGAATCGGAAGGTAAACATTGTCCATTTAGAGTCTCCGGCTGGTTTCGACTTTATTGGGCGTTGAACGTCCGATCTACTACAATAACAAAGCCGTTGCTGCGGAAACCCGGGAATTTCTCGCCTGTTTTCACCAAGTTTCGTGACCTCCGACGAGATTACAACAGACCATAATATACTCAAGCAACATCTTCCTTTCCAAGAATTAAAAAGTTATTAATATCCCCGAAAACCAGAAATTTGCAGACATTACTTGATCTGTAGACTATTTCATTATATTATAGATCAACATTCATGATCTGGTGTTCAGTGACCTTCAAGTCGAATCGGTTAAGTAGTTCTTCGGTTACACATTGTAGGCTGCAATTATCAAGTCTACACATTCTGTATATGGCTGTATGCTTCTGCTTCAGCCTCGAGTATGGCGTACATCGCTCCCCTGGTGTAGCTATTAGCCTCGCTTCTTGCATTTCGAAAAGGTGCGACCTACATCACCACCGTTCTTGCACATAGCTAAATTTCTCCTATCTCCTCCTTGCTCTTCGTTTTCTCCCAATGTTGAGCTAATCGTTGTTTCGGATTAAACGAGCAAAACATTCGTCATTATGGGGCGATATTGGTTATGAATCGCTCTGGATTCCTTACCCCTACTGAGAAAACTCGAAGTTCGAGGCAATTTCACCACGGTGCTAGAGCTTTTTTCTTTAATGTCCCTCGTCGTCTCCTTCTCTCAACTCTTTTTTTTTGAAAAAGAATCGATTTCCAACTCACTGATCACTGATTTTGTCTGCGAATGCAAGTCTTGAATCCTCGACACACCTTCGCGGCTTGACTCTTCTTGCTCCAATCAAAACATTTCCACGAAGATCGTATTCAACGTCTTTTGGTCTAAACGCGAGCAACAATAGTCTTTAGAGCAATGACGCATTTTTTGTGAAGCTTTGCTTGTTGTAACCCTCCACAAAAGCGCGATACCAGTATATCACTGACTTGCCCAAGTTGCTGGGTGTGATCGTCACAAAATTCGATGATTCTGTTTCCATTAACTGGAATCGACTGTTATATACTGTTCATTCACGAGATTCATAATTCTTTGTCTTCGCCATCTTTTCCTTCATAAACGGAAGCATCCATCGTCTTGTGCTCGTTTAAACTCACAGCGTTCATTAGGTTGTTACATCTGGGCTTGTGTTTGTGGCTGCATTTGGGCTTAATACTCTTCTGCTGTTGTGTAATAAACATTACAGAATGCTACCTGGACATAATAGTAGGTTCTGGTGTTGTTTGCTCTTCTGTAGCCGCAGAAGCCTTGCAATGGCTTGATGATTTGCGTCATTAGGTTTCTTGCAAGATTAATATCATTTATAGCGTTTATTCGGCTCTGTTGAGAAGGTCGCAGGGACGGTGACGGGCGCTGAGAGGAAGGCTCTACTTTGAGCCATTCTAGCTGACTTTTCAACGCTGACACTTTTAATTAAAACCCAAACTGAGGTCAATCTAAAACAAAAGGAAGCTTTTCGATGTTCTTTTAGAAGCTTACGTTTTTTTTATTAATTTGAACTGTATGGTCGAGTAACGCGTCGAGAAGCTCTTGCACTTGTTTGACATGCTTCTTGACGTCATCTAGTGTGTTGTGGATGGTATTTTGTGCCTCCGAGTTTTTGCAATTCGGAATTTGATTTGGATGAGCGTGATCAGCTTGAGTTTCTTGGTCATCGTTGACATCAAGTTGCTCGGAATTATCTGACAACGACTGAAACTTAACTTGGAGAAGACGAGTCTTTAGCTTACCCATTAGCTGGACACTCTGAAACAGATACAGTATCGGTGGATGTAGATTACGCTCAACAAAGAGGGTAACTTACTGGGAGTTAATCTCTGTGTTTTCAAAGGCGAAACGAGGTTTTTTTTTCACCGAAGTTAAAGCGTTAAGCCACAGACTGTATAAAGGAGTTCCAGAGATATGAACCACACAAGCGTGCGACCATAAATACAAGCCACAAAACTTCACAATTCGTGCTATGCAACCTATTGAAAGGTGTTTCCGTCCATACTTGTGCAGAATAGTTGAAAACTAAGAGTCGTAGATGTCCAATAGTAACTATAATATAACCAAATCTTCTTAAGTCAATATCACCACAGTCAACTATAGCTAGACTGGGAAAATGACACAGGTAGACATATGGTAGAGTGTAGATGAAAGTGACTGAACCAGGGACTTGTTTAATGCAGTGTGTATTGAGAAGTGATTTGCTAGCCTAACATGAATATGCATAACTATAGTAAACTTCTAACAGCTGTTGTGTTACCTACATTACTTGTCAGTGCAAAAATAGGCAGTACTCAGAACCGAGTACGCGTACCGTATTTTTAGCAACTAAAAAGTACGAAATGCAAATTGCTAACTAAAACAAATAGTCCTACTTAATTTCAATAATTAAAATATGGGAATTGCTAACTTACATACCGTATGTATCGTGCATACCCCCTTTGATTGGCTGTTTTCAACCTGCAGCGTTTAAGGTTTAGGGTTGATTGGCTGCAGGGTTTAGGGTTTAGGGGGGGTATGTACGTTATACGGTATGTAAGTTAGCAAAACCCTTAAAATATATGTAGACAATTTTTAACACTCCTCAATGTGAATTTCGTAAAATCACACATGTTGAAGACAGAGCGCGGCGCGTAGCTCTTCAAATCTTGAAGCAGGTAAGGCCTTGGTGAGTCCATCAGCTAGAGTATCCTTAGTCGAAAGATATGTAGTTTGGATAAGTCCAACACTTAGCTTTGAGATAATGAACTCGACTCGAACATCCACGTGCTTCATCTTGGAGCTTGTTTCATCACCCTTGAAAATCTTGATAGCCGCTTTGTTATCCATGAAACTTGCATGGGTAGCTTTATTTTTACTTGAATTTCTTCAATCAGCTCCTTTAAACCAGGTAGAGTTACCACGTATGTAGAAGCAGCATAATATTCTGCTTCCATGGTCGATAATGACACGGCACCTTGTTTCTTGCAAAGCCAAGCAATCAGAATGCCATCGACAAATATGAGTCCACCAGAAGTCGACTATCTATCAGTCTTGCTTCCACCGTAATCAGCGTCGCTGTAGGCCTTGGTGCTCAAAACTTCGCTCGCCACTTCACTGCGCCCATACAAAATTTAAGATCTTTGGTACCTTTGACGTAGCGCAAAATCTTCTTGGCTAGCTGCCAGTCTGCAATCGTGGGGGCATGGGTATGTCGGGTGGTCTTTTGTACAGCGTATACGATGTCCGGCCTGGTGCAACGCGCAATCCAAAGCAAGCTGCCGACCAAAGATTGTCACTAATCCAGTACTTTTTAGCGCTTCACTTAGTTGCAGCGATAAGTCTTCATGGTCTTGTCCGATTGGAGTGTGCACTGGATTAGCACCTTCCATCTTGAAATCTTTAACGATCGCATCAATAGTGACTTCATGATCCAACTTGTATCCGAAGTTATCTTCAAACGTAACTCGCATACCGAGAAACTTCGATACTTTACCGAGATTCTTGATCCCGAGGCACTCCAAATCATCGAAAGATTGCTCCACGAGCTCCCCCGAGTGCCAGTCACCAGTAAATCATCGACGTAGATGCCTACGATGATAGTTTCGCCATTAACTTGCTTGACGTATAAGTACATATCCTTCATGCACTGTGAAAAAATTAACTCCAATAGTTTCAGCGTAAAGAGTCTTCTTGAGCTTGTGTACCTTTTCATCTTGCTTGCCTTGAGTGCCTTCACTTGCTTTTAAATCCATACCTTGGGCGATGACCAGAAAAATATCATGCTCGTTTTTCTCAGCCTTAACACAGGCATTTGGAATATCCCCGTGCCTTGCAGGCACCTTCCGCTTGATCACAAGAACCAAAACTAGTTTCACTGTATGCATGTCGCTTACAGCTCCAATCGATGAGATGAGGAGAATCTAGCGTCCACTTTGTGAGTGTAAGCACCAGATCCAATGGGTGCACAATAAAGAATGAGATCCTCTAGTCCACCACGATCGAGGTGAAGATCATGAAGATCCGATCGATCCGTTATCTGCCTAGAACGTCCGGTCGAGATACGGGAGGGAGGGGGGGGTCGTCTGTGGACGCAACTCCCCCCATGGAGTAGTAGTAGTTCTCAGAACTGAGTCGAAAAAAAACATGACCGTCGCGACCAATTTGTTAGCAGTGCGTGCCAAGGTAGCGGAAGCCGTGGCAAAGCGTGCATGGAAGCAGCCCTGCACGCTCGTGGCAGTGAGCAAGACGAAGCCACCCGAAGCGTTGCAAGAAGCGTACGACGTTGGCCAGCGTCATTTTGGCGAGAATTATGTAACCACCAGATTGCTGCACACTATATATACTGAGGGATAACTTACTCGATATTTCTATCACCAGATCCAGGAACTTGTCCAGAAAGCGCCAGGCTTGCCCGCGGATATCAAGTGGCATTATATTGGCCACGTCCAGTCGAATAAGGCAAAAGTGCTGGTGCGGGACGTCCCGAACCTCTTTCTCGTCGAGACCGTTGACTCGGTGAAAATTGCCAATGCCCTGAATAAAGCATCGGGCGAGTTTCGCACGGAAAAACTCAATGTCATGGTGCAAGTGAACACGAGTGGCGAAGCGCAAAAGTCGGGGATCGAGGCGCACGATTCGGTCGCGTTGGTGCGTCATATTCTCACGTCCTGTGAGCATTTGAAGTTTACGGGCTTCATGACGATTGGCCGATACGGCGATACGACGTCCGAGTGTTTTGATCGGTTAGTCGCTTGTCGACAACGCGTGGCGGAGACGATCGACGTGACGGAGACGGACTTGGACCTGAGTATGGGCATGTCGTCGGATTTTGAGCTGGCGGTACGTATGTCGACTGCTATCGGTAGTCCGCTTGCTAACTCGGCTCTCTCGTAGATATCGTGTGGCAGCACCTATGTTCGGATCGGCTCGACCATCTTTGGAGCGCGTGACTATGCGAAGAAAAGCTAGACACAAGTTGGTGACACACGATATATATATATATATCTTTAGAGAAGATCGAAGGCTAACGCCGATTGCAACGTCAACGTGCTCTGCGTGGTATGCTCGGACCATTGGGCTGCTCTTCTCCTGGCGTCCTCGATTGTCATGCACTCCTTGTCCAGATCCTTGTCGTCCTCGTCCTTTCGCTGTTCCTGCTGCTCCAGCCTCGCTTTCTCTTGCCGCACTATGTAGTCCACGTCGAGGTACGTTGTTTCCGGCTCGTCCGGATCCATCTCGTGCCAGGACTTGCCAGCTTCTTGTGCTTTCTTCTGTTTTGCCTCTACCTCCGTACGCCGATGCATCATCCGTTTGACTTCCGCTTCCTTCGCCTTTTGCTCACGTTCCACCCGTCGCTGTTCTAAACTGTGCATCGACATCAGATCTTTGTGATGGAAGCGATCTTCTGGGAGCTCAGTGTCGTCCCGCACGCGGTCCCACGGTCGAGCAGCCTTGAGCACAGGTTTATTGTCGGCACTGGACGCATCGGAGTGGAAACGATGAAAGAGCTCAGCCAGCGACGCTGGCTTTTCAGGACCAGACACGGAAGCCGATGCGAGATTTTCATCCCGTTGCGAGTCGTGGTCGGAGCCATCTACCGCTTGCGCGAGCAGCCACGGATCGGAGCCGCTATCCGGTCTCTCAGGATCCCACGTCTTATCAACGACAAGCGTCAACTCGAGTGTATTGCGGTCCAGATCCAAGCAAACGCTCGGTGTGTCTACTTGAACTGGATACGGAAGAAACAAGTCTAGACAAGAAAGCAGCCACTTGAACAAGGCTGTTCAACACGCGAGGATGGATCGTACGTACCGAGATCGTGATGCGCTGTGGCTTTCACACGCACGAGCTCCGCATGTAACTCGAGCGCAAGGTCACTCGTCGTACGTACCTTCGTTTCAAATTGAACGCGAACGAGTAACCGCTCGCCAGCCTGCTGTAATACTGCAGGTGATAACGGCGTGCTTCCTTCCAGGACGGAAGCGAGTCGCTCACACCGGGTGCGTTGATCCTTGCGCTCCTCATAGATGGTACAATGTGCTGTCGCTGTCTTGCGTACGCGTGGAGCTTGTGGTATCTTCTCGATGGTCGATTCTGGAGACGATTGCTTGTCTGTGAGATCGTTGGTAATGTCTTGGATGAGTGGTTCCTGCTGTGTACGAATATAGTGTTTTCGTGGAGGCAGGGGGCCACGATATATCAAGCGCGGTAGTTTGTAGCGTCGAGCAAGGTGCACTTGGTACTACGACCAACCGCATATGTTTTGTTACGTGAGCGGTCAGAACGTGGATACGGGGGCAAGACACTACCTTTTGAGCAATGGAATCAATCGCTACTTCACAGACAAAACGCCGAAACGCGCCAGAGGTGTCGGCTTTACACGCTTGGACCACTGTTGGATTCACAGCCACGTCGAATGCGACGGAGGTCACGCCCCTCTTGTCTTGTACTTCATGTGGCGCACCCAGACTTAATGGCACGTGAAGACCCTACGCCATCCACATGAACAATCGTGGCCCCGGTACGACATGACTATCGAGCAGACGGGATCATGTACCTCTTGCTCCGTGCCGTTGTCGCACAATTTTCGTTTCTCGGAGAACGCTTGGATTTCGTCCGCAGAGACAACATTCACGAACACCTACGCCAAGTAGCTTCGTCGTTAGAGCTCCGTTTTTGAAAAGGTAGACAAGATCTCGCGTCCATGACCTTCGTTTGCTGCTGGACGTCCACTGTCTTGATCACAAAACCTGGTGTCACGTCAATGGCCATCTGCCAAGCAAAAGCAGCAACGATCAGCGCTCCGATGTACACTCAACGCTGAGTCACGTCGTACCCCCGTCGGCACATCTTTCAACCCGTGTTCCTCCATCACTTTCTCACCCGGAAAGCGAGGCTTAAATTCTAACGACACGAACGCAGCACTTCAGGAACGAGTCCGAGACGTCGAAAGTTCCATGACAGTGCTCGAACCTTGCATTATTTCCTCGCGTCCTTGCCCATTTCCAGCGTCCGTGAGCCGATGAAACAGGTCCGTCGTGGTAGTACCTTGTGATGCACTCGATACACCCGTAGATTCGAATCCCGCAGCCTGCCATTCGCTCTGCATCGTCGCGAGAAACGCTTGATATCGTTCCGGATCGGTCTTCTCCATACTCTCCAGCCACTAGGACACAATAACCACGTTCACGCTCACTCTTCACAGAAGTTTCTCCTCGGTACCATGCACAAGAGGAAGGAAAAAGCCACGTACATCCACGCACTGCTCCATGGTCTCGTTCTCCATGAGTGAAGCGTGTACACATATATATAATGTATATATATCGACAACAGGGACGTAGATGTACATAGACGGAACGACGGCGCTAGTTTTAAATTTATGACAAGGTGCGAACGCGCTCTAAAAAATTAGACCGCGCTCGTTCTAAATTTATGACAAGGAGCCAACCGGCTCAAAAAAAAAATAGGCCGCGAGTCGACTCGTTCTGTTCATTTAGTCCCAAAACCGTTCGGGTTACTCGTTACGTAACCGACCGTTTCTGCCTCTTCTTCACGCACGTGTTTCCACACGAAGAGGAAGGAAGCTACACACGCAAAAGCTACTTTTACATGAGATCCACAAACGGCTGCGCTGCCATGGTAATGGGTTGAATGCCCTTGGTCTTAAGCGTGTACGCCGCTTTCGGTTGCGCGGGGGTACGCTTGAGGGTCGCACGGACGCCCGTGGCGCGGGCCTCTTTCTTCTTCCGTTCATTCTCCTTCACGCGCGTGAGGAAGCCCAACCGACACTTGGACGGGTGCACGTGCTCAATGCGCACATTAATGTGCTTGTGGATGATGCGATTGCCGACCACCTTGTTCACACGGACACCGACGGCACGTCGCGTGACATTGTAGACACGACCCGTGCGACCATGGTAGAATTTATGGGGCATACCCTTGTGCACGGCACCGTTGGCCTTGATGTCGACATAGTCCCCGACCTTGAACGTGCGCAGATACGTCGACATCTTGATCATACCGCTCTGACGGAACGGACGTGCGAACATGTCGCGCGTACGGGCGCGGTAACCAAAGGAGTGAGGCATGTTTGACTAAGCTGAGTACATACATTAACACAACAACCAGAGAAGTCTCGTTAGACCCGATACTCGACGGTTAGATCCATGCGAGCGATCGAACGGTTGCAAGGCAAGGGGAGAGCACGACAGTGACAGCAGGAAGAGGGAAGAAGGCACTCGATACGCTGCCCTCCTCGTATCATGCGATCAATGTTCTTTTCGTGTTAGTGCAGGAAGATGCTGCAGTCGTTCGCCGAGATATCTCGCGGTCAATCGCTACGCTCCGCTACTCATTTAGTGCCTCAAAGCAATGACTCGGTACGTGTCGATCCTTTCAACTTCGTCACATTTTATCTCGCCTCTCCCCTTCTACAAAGCTCAAGCACGGGACATCGCCCTTCGCTTACCTGCAAAGTCGAACGAGACAAGCGGAACTGAGGCAAAATGTGGCATCTGGGGGCTCAAACTATTGGCCGCGAAGGCGTTCTCATACAAAGAGCAAGAGAAAACAGGCACGAGCCAATCAGCAGATCGAAGCCGAGTGTGTTGTGTGTGGTACTTAAGTACGAAACTTGGCGCTTGAGGATATTCTCTAATGGAGGACGAAGAGTTTGGTGAAGACGTGCTCGAGACGCGCGGCATCGAGCGCACGAGCATCAAGGAAGAAGCAAAGAATGAAGAGTCGCGAGCAAAGTGGGAAGAAAGTGAAAAAATGAGCGTCAAACTCGAGAAATTGAAGGAAGAGCAAGCGGCAGACGAGGACGAGGAGCTGTACGGGGGCGTTTCGATCACATTAAATGCGTCGACGACGTCGCAGGCACAAGCCACTGCTGTGTCTACTACTACGGATCCAGTGGAGAAGACGAATCCCATCACGTCTACAAAATCAAGCGACGATCCGGCCGCGGATTCCGACGACGATGAAGAGGACGAAGAAGTTGCCATTGTCTTGAGTACTGACAGCAAACCGACACTTCGGTTCACGGGAGCTGGCAATCGATACGTGCGAAATACGTTTGGAGGTGCGCAGCAGGGTGGCGCGGGAGCATCCAGTGCGGGACCGAGCGCAGGCGCCCAGTCGGACGACTTGGACGATGGAGCCGCGGATGGAGTGGATGATATGGCCATGTTTGGCGGCCGACGCACAGCGTTTGATGTCGATATTGATCTGTTGGAAGATCGACCGTGGCGGAAACCGGGGGTGGATATTTCCGACTATTTCAATTACGGCTTTGATGAACATAGTTGGCGAGAATATGCTGCCCGCCAGCTGAGGTTACGACGCGAGCTAGCTCTCGAACGATCGCGAGAACAGGCGTCACGACAAGATGTGAATGCAGCGAATCAACAGCAAGCGATGCGTGACCGGGATGTCAAGTTACAAGGACGAGGAGGAGGAGCTGGACTTGCGCCGCGGGGATTTCCGGGACCAATGCAACCAGAGGGTGACAAGGATGGAAGTAGATCGGGAGAATGGGGGGCAGGCGGCATGCCGCCAATGGGTGGAGTACCACCGCGCTTTATGGGGGGCCCACCTCCGCGCGGATGGCATCCAGGCATGGGTCCTCCTCCCCCGGGCTTCATGGGTCAGCAAAACTGGAATAGTCCTCCGATGGGAGGTCCGTGGAATGCAGGGTCCGGTCGAGGACTTGCTTGGATGGGTGGACCCGGTGGGGGTCGAGGGGGAGGGCAAGGAGGCTTTGACGATCGAAGTCGCAGTGGCAACGAGGACCGCGAAGAGAGACGAGGAAGCAGTGCAAGGGAATCAAGTCGCGACCGGCCTCGTCGAGACGACGGGCGAGCTAGTGCACGTCGAGACGACGGGCGAGCTAGTGCACGTCGAGACGAAGGTAGCAAAGATGAGAAGGATCGAGGACGCGAGCACGGGCGCGATCGGGACCGAAATCGGGAACGAAGTCGGGAACGTGGCCCTGATCGTGCGACTGCTCGAGACCAGGAGGGTGGCCGTGACCGTGCGAGCGCTCGGAAGCGCGAGGACGACCGTGACAATGGACGTGAGCGCGAGAAAGGCCGTGGCCGTGATAGTGATCGTGACAAAGCCCGCGAGCGAGAAAGTGATCGTGACAAAGGCCATGAGCGAGAAAGTGATCGTGACAAAGGCCGCGAGCGAGAAAGTGAGCGTGACAAAGCCCGCGAGCGAGAAAGCGATCGCGACAAAGGGCGTGAGCGAGAGAGCGATCGCGACAAAGG
>CM047587.1:42174982-42247344 GCA_026184515.1 Peronosclerospora sorghi | reverse complement strand
AGCGATCGCGACAAAGGGCGTGAGCGAGAGAGCGATCGCGACAAAGGACGTGAGCGAGAGAGCAACCGTGAAAAAGGACGTGAGCGTGAGAGCGACCGCGACAAAGGGCGTGAGCGTGACAAAGGTCGTGATCGAGATAGTGGCCGTGATCGTGACCGCGGTCGTGATCGTCGATCTCGGGACAGTGACGCTCGTAAAGGAACAGGAGGGCAAGAAAAGGAGCGGGGCGGACGTAATCGAAGCGGGCGATCGCGCTCGCGAGACCGTGAGGCGCGGAAGCGCAAGGGACGTGATGACAGTTCGAATCGTGGGACCCGAGGACCAAGTGTTCAGCGTCACAAACGGCGGTAAGCGGTGACGAGCACAAAGGCCTGTCGAGGCTCGAGAAAACAAGGAGCAATGTACACTTACACTATCAATGTCTCAAGTTAAGGATAGTCTAGAGTTGTTTATGCAGCCACAACTCCGTCTCGAGCTTCTCCAGATCATGCGCCGTCACTTGGAGCGCCATGACGGCGTCGCTCTGGATCGCATCGACCGGTACAAACGTCATCCCGGGCAAGCTCTTGACTTTTCCTCGTGCCGTCACTGTCTTGTAGTACAATTTCGCGAGCTCTTCCTCGCTTGAAAACGCAGTGGCCACGTAAAAGGTGCGGACATGGATCATGCGGTCCCACGGCATCAAGGCTTTAAAGAGACTATCCAGTACACAGGTCCAGACACCTTCTGTCAGAGCTTTTACCAATGCCCGGGAAGTGACCGAGTATTGTTCGCCATTTTCAATGGACGCTGTGCACATGACCTGGCACAGCGCTCGGGGAATGAGACTACTTTGCCAGTCAAAGCGTACACCGTTAGCACGGTGCGTTGCCATGACGCTCCGTGGTGTCAAATATTTCAGTGCAATGTGCGTGAGGGCTTGGAGCTCGACTTCGACTGAGGCATTGCGTGGCAGATTCGACACTTGCACGACCAGGAGTGGTACGTGTTGAACCAAGTCCAAGCGCGTATCGTTCCTCAAACCTTGTTCTCCATCGCCTTCCTTCCTTTCATTCTCATCGTCAAACTCATCGTCCATTTCTGCATTCGTCAAGAGATGGTGCCGACTCATGGCTAGTAAATGTTCCCGAGCTTTCCGATCATTCGGGTCTCCCGTGGTGAACACGACGCCCGAACACACGTGACGCAGATTCGACTGCAGCGCTTCCAAGACTCGGCATGCATTGCGAAAACATTGTGTCGTCTGGGCTTCTTGATCCCCCGGTACAAGGTTCATTGTCTGGGGATGCAGCGCAATTTGACCGGCCAAGAGGATCAGCGCTCGATGAAGCACATTGGCCTGACTATACGGGCCAATGCAGCATGGCGCCCAGGCCGAAATGCTCTTGACATGCAAGACATCGCGTCGAATCCGAAGCGATTGCATCTTTTGTTCCCCACTCCCACGCAAGGCAAAACAATCCAAGAGCACACGGGCTGGCACGTCGGCTAGGGCCTTCACTTCGACGCAACTACGGGACGGAGGCAAGTTATGTCCAAAATAGCGAATATACTCAGCATTGAGCTGTCCAAACGCGGTAATATCTTGAACATAGAGGTGTACAAAGCAAACGTCGGCGAGCACCATCTTTTGACTAGCAAGAATGGCTTCGAGCTGCACGACGACATCCACAATCTCTTCTTTGAGGGAGATGGACGCGTCACCTGCTTTCGTGCTCATAATGCCCGAAAGATGCAATTGATCACGGAATCGACCGAACGCAGGTGCGACGTTTTTACCCGTCTGTTGGCTCAACGCCAGCACGATCGTTGGTTTCTTGGTGCGGTGCGCGATACTGGTGAATGGAAGACAGTGCGAAGGTTCCGGGATGCGCGATGCTAGTTGGGACGGATCCGAGGGTTCCTTTACCTCTAAATGACACTTGTCAATCGATAAAAACGCGACGGGCGCAACGTAATTGTCAGAGTGTAGCACCCTGTGGCTTTCATCACTAAACCAAGCACAACAATACGTCGGAGAGACACCATGAGCTAGAAAACTAGTGCCCTGTCTAGCATACGTACATGACGATCCGCTTTTTAAAGAGCGGACAATCGAGCGTAAACGTCTCGTACTCCCCACCTTCCCCGCATACGTTCAACTGATACTTGTCTTTCTACGCAAGCACAGTGCCACAAGGTCACAAGCAAAAGTGAGAATGGATATCGTCCAAGACCGACGAGGACTTGACGTTACCAGCATCATGAGTTGTGGTTGCAACTCGGCAATTGTCTTGCCTAGATGGTTCTGAGGATGTAGGCCAATGGATGCCACTTTGACGAGAATCGCTTCTACCTTGGAATCAATCATCTCTTGCAACAATCTCGTCTGCTCTCGACGCCACAAGTATCCAAGCGACGTCAAGTCTAGTCGCGAACACCTACAAAAGGCATCACATTTACATAAGCAGGTTCCACTTGGAACGTAGAGACGCACGGGCACGTACACATTCTCTACTCGATTGCGCTGATAAGTCGAGAAAATCGCGCCTGTACAAACGCCTTGAATGTGTGGGAACTGCTGCTTCACCTTCTTGAGTAGCCGATACAGATCTTCCACCTCGTCTCCCGCCGTCAATTCATGATACTCGAGGTCTGTCTTGACGGCGGTGCCCAATATTGGCTCGGAAATGAGTGTCAAGTCCATACTCTCTGCAATAAGCTTGACCGACTGATGCCCGACGCTCTGGAACATGAACGAGTCAATCTCCACGTCGTCGGCTCCCAACGCTCGCGGCGGGTGCAAGTGGGCGAGACACACAATCTCGTGCCCAAACCGCACACATTCCATCATGGCATAACAGCTGTCTTTTCCGCCGCTCACGAGCGCGACGACTTGCATTTTGCTACTTCGCGGGCACTCCGGACAAGAACTATGACACTATTGTCGACATAGGTCCTTGGTGCGGAAACCAGTGTAGCCATCTCAGCTCGCCAGCGTGAATGGTGTGGTCCACACCAATTCGTGTACGTCCCCTTATTTTCGAATTAGTGTCGACCACCTCAAAAGCACCGGTTTTCCGCACTAGGCATAATTGAAGTTCCCCCTTTCCGCGCCCATGGAGGCAGTGCGGTCTGTGGTGCTCAGCGACATCCAGAGCGTCCTGTGTCTAGCCCGACAGCGTCATGGATACAATTTATCAAGTAGTACGAGTCTGCACGTACAGAAGGTACGGAAGTGCGTCATTTTGCATGTGGTCGTGCACGAAAAAAACAAAATCGTTCCTCATCCTCTGTGGCCGTAGGAAAGTCCTCTGGGGATCTTCCAGAGTTTTTCCATGCTTCGTGAACGTCTAATCCGTTGCGATGGTGCGCTTCCTATCTCTGTGGCACCTCGCGAGCTACACACACACACTGACTCGTTTCGTCTCCTTCTTTAACGTTTTCGTTGACAGATGTGACCGTGCTGTCACCTGTACATGTCGTCAAGCCATTTCTTGACGTCATTCGACATGAGTATGTGAGCAGTATCATCACAAGTGCTGCATTGGAAGCGATCATGGCCTTGTTGCATGCGTGGCCGTGGGCGGATGTGCCCGACCCGAACGTGGCGGCCGACGCCGTGTCGGATATTGTAGACGCTGTAAGCCATTGCAAATTTGAAGTCACTGACATTGAGCATGATCGTAATGTAATCGTTACCGTGGTGCACGTGCTGCACGCGGTAGTGCGCTCGCCCATGTGCGTCAACCTGTCGGACCACTCGATGTGGCAGCTGGTCGAGTCGCTTTATACTCTCAGTCGCGGCAATCGACCAAATGCACCGATACGCTCGACTGCGACCAACATTCTTCACGACACGATAGCTTTTATCTTCTCCAATCGTGCGATTTACTCGGATCTCGCGCCCTCCGCTGCATCGTCTTCCTCGAGCTTGTCCAGACCGGGATTTGGATTGCCATGTGCGGTGAAAATTGTGGGATTCTTGTGCCAGAAACTACACCAAGAAAATCATGTGCCTTCTCCATCAGTAGGCGGAACCACTTCCAGCCAATGCGATGTAATGCTGTCTTTGAGTTTGCTGCAGCGCGCACTGCTCGCTTGCGATGCTGAATTGATGATGAGCGTGCCGTCGCTCATGCTGCTCATCAAGGACGATCTATGCAGTGCCATTCTACGTTACTGTCGTTTAGGGTACGTCGTAGTCTGAGGTTTCTATGATTTATACGTCTCTAGGTGTTGTGTTTGTACTTTATCGCTGATTTTTCTTCCTAGTGCTTGCGATCAGCTGCAGATCACTGTCACATGCCTCGAGCTGATCCGGTTATTGTGGTCAAAGCTTCGGTCGGAGCTGAAAATGCAAGTGGAAACGATTTGGAATGGCGTGTTCTTTCACACACTTCACTGGTGTCTCGCAGCGATGAATCCTATGAATCCAGAGTTTCCACGCGGAGACGATAGGGCTTTAATAAATGCTGAGGAAGCTCATGAAGGCACTGCAACCGTACATGCCGCTTTTGACGAATTCTCGGGAGAAATGCTACCCAAGAGCCAGTTATATAGCATTTCGTTTGAGATTATTTTCTGTCTGGTCGATCTCCTAGCCGAGAAGACGCTTTTGGCCGACCTGTATGTGAATTACGACTGCGACGACACCCGCTGCGACTTAACGCAGACGTTATTTGACCTGCTTTCTCAGTCCGTTCAACAGTCTCACGTCGCTTGCTTTGAGTCGCACGATGAAACTCATTTCTTATGGGCCCAAGCAATTGGAGAGAGTGCGCTTCGGGGACTTTTCAATGCTCTTTACGTCGTGCATCTCCGTACACACCCAGAGACACTTGTGGTCAGTGGCATGAGAAGACCAAGTGAAGTGAAAATTGATGACGATACGTGGTTGGTGGATCAAGATGAGGAACCTCAAGCAGCTCAGGCCAAGGAGCGTGTCTCGGCTGAAGTGCTGTATGAGAAGCGACAGCGTAAAAAGTTTTTCCAACACGGGATTCAGGAGTTTAATCGCAAACCATTGTCAGGAATCAAGTACTTGCAGCAAAACGGTTTTCTCCCGACTCCCCTGGACAGCATGTCCATTGCCATGTTCCTTCGATCACTTCCACAAGGCCTGAACAAAAACTCAGTCGGTGCATTCTTGGGAGCTATGGGTAAAGAAGTCAAGCAATTTGAAAAAACGGAAATCCACGAAGCAGATACGATTGAATTTCATCGCAATGTGCTAACAGATTTTGTGCGCTCGTTTAACTTTGAAGGGGAGAGCATTGTAACGGCCTTGCGCATGTTTCTCGCAAGTTTTCGACTGCCAGGAGAAGCTCAGCAGATTGACCGGATTTTGAATGCGTTTTCCCTCCAGGTTTATGAACAATGTCGGGAACGTTTTATCATGGCATCGGTGGATGTGGCCTATTTGTTGTCGTTCAGCTTGATTATGCTCAACACTGATCTCCACAACCCGAACATTCGGTCTGAAAAAAAAATGAAATTGGAAGATTTTATCAAGAACAATAAAAACTATGGCTCCGAAGTGTCGAAAGGGCTCGATTTACCAGAAGAGTTTCTAACGGAATTATACACTACCATTGCAAAGGATGAGATTAAAACGTTTGAAGACGGTGGCAAGCATGGCGAAGTAACTAGTGATCGATGGAAGGATTTGCTAAATCAAGCAGAAAGTGATCCACGCCACTCACGCTTAATCGTGCATCATCATCCTTCTGTACCGATTGTGCTTGAATCGTCAGGTACATTACGCAATAGTGACGTTGCTCAATGTCCAGCGTTACCTCTTGAAGCGATGAAAACGATGAAGCTTGCGAAGAACGCTCGAACATCGTTGCCCGCAAGCCAAAAGAACAATGGACGACAATCTGAACATGTGCATCGCTGTGCTTCGTTGGATCATCTGTACGACTGCCACATTTATGAGCTGATTCAGCAGAATCTCGTTCGAGCGTTCAGCAGCGTGTTTCACCAGTTCGTGGTGGATTCAAAAGCAAAAGATGCAGCACGGACGGAAGATCTCTCAATCAGTAGTAGCTATGAAATGCACTATGTGCCTCAAAAAAGTGCTCTCCAACTTGCCTGCAACGGTTTCGTGTTATGTGCGGCCGTGGCGTCGCAATTGTCGTTAGTGGAGCAGTATAATGCCGTGTTTATCCGTCTGTGCAAGTACACGGCACTGTTTGCATCGGAGATTTATCCTCTTGGATACAACGGCCGTGTCAACGGTAGTAGTGTGTACTGCGATAATCCAAGTGCACCGGTAGCAACAGCAGCTGTGCTGAAGCTCGTACACACGTGCAATTTATCGCTTCGGAGTCGTGCGTGGAGACATTTTTTCCATGTTCTGAATGGATTGCGTGAGTTCCGAGTGTTACCGTCTCAGATTTTGCATCCCAGCGATGAAATGGCGTTGGAATTGATGACGCCGGCCGAACGTCGAGAATTTCTTGAGTTGGTGTACGAAAACAAGGAAAGATTGGAACGAAAGATGGCGCTTGATGCCCAAGAAACGAACAGTAGCAGCAGTTCCAGTGGCTTTTTCAGTGGCGTCGCGTGGTTGCTCTCGACATTTGATTCGAGTCTTGGTGGTGCGGCATCGAAGAGTTCCATAACGACGAAACCTAGTGTTTCGTTCGAGTGGAAATGGCTAAACCCGGCGGAGTTAGCACTCTACACGGAGGATCTTGTCATTGAGCGGGATGTTTCAATGAAAGAGACGTGTAACGATGGAAAGGACATGAACGACGTCGCCTCGGACGAATGGATTCGATCGACGTTGCAGCCGTACCGACTTGAATTCCTGATGCAAGATTTGGCCAATTTGCCATCTCGTACGCGTGTAGAAATCATTGAGGCCCTTCACAACGAGATCGTGCAAACCTTGCGAGGTTCTGAGGAAAAAGAGTTGCCCGATCGACAAAAATATCGGAAGTTGTCCCTCAGTCAAGGAGGTTGTGTGTTTTTTGAGCATCTGTTGAGCCAGGTGATTGCGCTTTGTAAATATCGCTTCGATGCAAATGATATGGCTGGTGAAGACGGAATCGCTGATGTGCTTGAAGCTCATTATACGCAGATTCTGGAGATTGTACGGCCAATACTGCTGACAAACTCCACTCCACGTAGCATGACATACGTAAATGCGTGTGTATTGATACACAAATCGATTATTGGCTTGTTTGCGTGGGTAACACGTGCTCGAAGTGATGCCACGAGGCTCGTGTTGTTAAAATTTTTGGGTACTTTGAAGGAAATGAGCGGCGATGACGAGCTCCTGCGACCGTTTCTGACGTCTATCATGTGCGGATTGAATCGTTATGTGACGTTACTGGAGCCGAACCAAGTACGTTTCTCCCGGGTGGATTGGCTGGCAATTTGCAGTTTAATCGGCTGGTCCGTGGCGTTGCCTCACGCAGCTTCTTACGCGTTTCGTCTCCTCGAACGACTGGTAGCGCAAAAAGTGTGGAATGGCAATGGACAGGAAATCCTCGTGAGCGATTGCTACACCAAGACGATGATGTTTGCTATGAAGACGCGTGATCGTCATGATTCTTGGCCACGTTCCAGTCCAATGAAGTTGCTTTTGTTCATGTTCGACACGCTCCAGCCGGATGCGTGCAATTTCATGGAAGAACGTTTGCGATGCTTGGGTGGCATGGCGATCGTTGCGAAGCATTTGCTATGGAACCAGATCGAGCATGAGATCCCGAACGATGTCATTGTGACGGTGATTGAAGGATTAAAGCACATGCTTCGTGCACACGCTGGCACTGCCGTATCGTTTCAATCCACGGCGTGGTTAGATATTCTTCGGTACGGATTACTCCCGGTAGGGCTTGATTTGTTCATCGATGCACGTGGTCGAGACGAACGAATCCAGTTTGGAGACGACGAAGAAGAGACGAATTCTCCCTTTTTATACTATGGACGACAATTGCCATTGTTTGAGAAAGCGAGCCGACTCGAGCGCCCTCGAGATTCTAGCGATTCGCGTGAACGTCGTCGTCGGCGGCACGTCACGATGAAAGATCCGTTAGCGCTTCGGCCACATGTCGTGGTGGCTCAGTTGCTCTCGCTCGTTGTGTGTGAAGAATTGCCCAAGCTGCACACGTGTCCAAAGTTTCCATCCGTGTGGGACCGCGTGGCGATGCTACTGGTGGGATTGCTTGACCAAACCAACCTCGAGACTCCACCCTCGCCCGCGCATGGAGCCGCGAGTGGCGAGCTTTTGATCGAGCGTCGAAGCGTGCTCTCAGCGCATGAGGAGATCCTCGAGCACTGTAAAGGAATTATCCGACGCTTGACAGTGCTGCAAGCCGAAATGGAACGACGAGAGGAAGGCAAAGACGAGGGACAAGTGGCTCGCCCCGCGCAATCAAGTGCTCTCATGCAGATATTGGAAGCCCACTGTCGCTCGAATCCAGTCTTGCTCTCTCGGCTCTTTCCGTCGAGAGAGGACACGACGTCGACGGGCGACCGCTCGCCGCCAAGCGAACAGAGTGCTGGCGACTTGTTGGATGGACCGAGCGACAGCGAAGAGGCACGTTAGAAGGTAGTGTGCATGGAAGCATGGGTCTGTGGATTATATATATACACGTCGAAGCAAGCCTTTTCGTGTTCCGTGTCGCTAGGCACTGGGCCTCGGACTTTGCTCCATGTGTGTGTGTGTTCACAAACCCACGGCTTCGTCCACTTTGGACAAGATGGCAGGAACAAGCCGCTTGGAGACAATATGTTGTGAACGTTCGTGTGCGCTTTTTTTGGAGTAAAGATGTTTGAAATGGGCGTCGTTGTGCTCGACCGCGAGGTCAACAGACGTTGCGTGACGTCGACAAGAAGCTGAACCTGGAAAAGATCAAGCACAGGATCGATACACAACAAAATGGGGAGCGACTTCGTCGCGCTGTCAAGAGTTTTCCTGGTCAAATGCAGCGCTAGATGAACGCACGAACGATGGCCGTACGGTTGGAACATCATCGCACAAGACCAAACACAACGCTGATCGTTGTGCTCTCTGACATAGAAATCCATTGCTTTGATCCCATTTCCTATTGCAAATACAACCTGTTCTTTTCTTTTTTTAGGTTTACGGAATACGTCATTGTGGCGAGGGAATGTGCCCTCTTTTAAGAAAATGGAAGCGAACACGGAGTCAACGAGCGGCGACGCACATAGTACTGGAGGAGATATCGACTCACTGCTGTCGAATGAGCCGAGTGTGAGAAAGGATACCGTGCGTTGTCTGCATGAGCCTTACGATCGTCATCGCGCGCACGATCTCCGTGCCGAGTGTTATCGTCGTGGCATTCGACCCATCAAAAAGGGGCCCAACGCAAATGATAACAAAAATGGGTACATTCAACTCCTGCGCCAAAACGATGGGTCCATTTCTAAACCTCCCGGGGCGAGACGAGACGGGGACGACATGAGTACGGGCGGCAACAACGCGAGTGAAATCCAGATCATTACGAATCTGACGACCAAGAGAACGCCACTACCGACGATGACCATGCAGGCGCAAACCAAGACGGAACCAAACAACTTGGTCGCAACGTCGGCGGCGGTAGCAGATTTGCAAGGTTTCTATGAAGGAGGGCAGCCCAATCTGGTGCAGTACGCCCAAAATGTACCCAAACCTGTGGCCAATCTCACCACCGACTTGGAAATTCTGAGTGGCATCGCGAATTCGTATACCCAGAATCTAGCGGCCGATGGACAATTCTGTAGCAATTGTAGAACGGTCGTCACGGATCAGTTGATGGAGTCGATTCGATTGGGCAAGACCAAGATGCAGCTGCAAGAGTGGCACCGAATGACGGAGCAGCGGGATCGAGATACGCTGCATCTAAAACAAGTGCTCGAGATTCTCCAAGATTTACGAAAAGCCTATCGCGAAGCCCAAGTGCATGGAATGAACCACGAGACGCTCATTGATCTCCAGAGTGATATGGCATTTTTTCAAAATTTGAAAGAGCAGACCAAAGAAAGAATGCACCACGCGATGCGCGAAGCCCGGAAACGGTCAACCCCCAAGTCCGATCCCTCGGCGTGATTGGACCGACCATGGCTGGAGTGGACATGGTGTCGCCAGAGCAACGCTAGCATGCATACAAGTTAATCGAGACAGAGTGTTCTTTGTTGAAGTTTACATCTAGTGCGCTGTAGACAGCAACTTTGAACGCGAATCTGATTCGCGCGTGAGTAGGACGTTCGAACCACGTATGTGTTTTATAATAATGTATTGTCGCCCTCCTCGATCTGCGAGACGTACGCTTGATGGTGTCATTCGAGCATTTGCACCCTGCCTGCAGCCGGTATCCTGCTTCTTGGACGTGATGAGTACGCACATCGAAGTGACGACTCCAAACTACAATCCTGCTCCGGTAGAGTCACCACCGCGTCGGGAATCGACTGCATTGGGGCTACCAGATCATCCACCACGCTTGTCGACATTTTCGCACCTTGACCTCAATGATTCCGGTCAGAGCAAACACACAGTTGGGTGCTCGGTCTTTATGCTAGTGCTCCTGTCGTTGCCGCGCATGGCAACGAATATGGCGTGGTCAGCGCAATGGGCTGCGCTTGGTCCGTACCTTGGGACCATGTTACCACGCTATGCGGTCCAGTTGACGCAACTCATTGGTCCGTTGTCGGGGATCCTCGTGGCCCCCATCGTCGGTGTCTTGAGTGACCGGTGTACAAGCAAGTGGGGTCGTCGTCGTCCCTTCTTGATCTATGGAGCGATCACAAGTGCAGCGTGTTGGTGTTGCATGGGATACACGCGCGAGTTGGGCGAATTACTCGGTGATGTCGGCACGCATCGTCCATGCACAGCGTGGCTTACCATCTTGCTTTATACGTGGATGGATATTACTGTCAACGTGGTCCAAACCCCCGCATTCCTCATCATTGCTGATTTTGCCGGCGATCGACAAACGTTAGGCGCAAGTATCGGACAAGCGAGCTCGACGCTCGGGTCCATTTGCGTCGCTGGGTACATCTACCTCTTTGGCGCGGCTCATTTAACACTCCGGTGGTTCCTTGGCATGCTCTCCGTAACGATACTAGCGTCCGTGGGTGCCGTGTCTGTGTTTGCGACGGAGGACGTGGTCGTCCCGAAAAACCTCGAAGGCGGGGCACGAGGGCCCAGCACTTGGAACCGGATTGGAGAAGCTTTTGCCACCATGTATCACGGTGCCAAGACGCTTCCGGTTTCCTTGGCCACGTATTGTCTCATCCTCTTTTGCGTCCAGTTTGGATTCACAGCGTACAATGGCAATAAGGGTCAATTCTTTGGGGTGGAAGTGTTCGGTGGCGACTCGCTCGATGCGGACGTTTGTGCCTTAAGTCACTGCTCGGAGCTCCAAAAACGCTATAACGACGGCGTTCACCTTGCGGGTGGGCTCGCGGATTTGCTCTTTAATGTTTTGGGGTACGTGTACTCGTGGATCCTCCCGTTCCTAGTCTATCGAGTGGGTGCCCGCTGGGTCGTCACGATTGCGTGTATCCCGCAAGCACTGCTCATGGCCATGGTGTTTACCAAAATCGTTGCGCTCGACGTGGTCATTGTCGTGCTCACAGCAATTACACAATCCACCATCTTTGCGCTCGTCGTCCCCATTATTGTGCATGTTTTTGGCACGTCGGCCCACGTCGGCATGTATGTCGGCGCGGTGAATTCGGCCAATTGTCTCGGGCAGTTGCTAAATTTCATTGTTGGGGCAGCCCTCGTGGAAACGTCGCTCGGATATGCATTACCAGTGTTTGTAGGGGGTGCACTCTCGTGCCTTGGTGCGGTCATTTCTCTCGGCGCCCTACGAATTGACATGCATTCGATGTAGTAGTTGCAATCATACCTACCAATACAAACACCTGTTGGTGAAAATAACCCTTTTTTCGGGATTTTTACCAAAGATGTTAAAAGGTTGTTTTACCAAAAGATTAGCTGAACTCACTTGTCCGTCCATTCCAAACTTAAAAACCGATGCGCCTCGTCGTCCGTCGCAGGGTTTAGTCACTAATAAGGACCATGCTATGTTTTGTGATCTGTATACTACGGACAGTGTCGGCATCTAAAATGTTCACTTCATAAATTGACCAATCGGCATCCATTTTCCTCGCCAATACAAATCTTAAGTGCAACTAAATGACTGGCCCAGTGGACGTTTAGTCTTGAAAAAGTCCTATTCATTAATCATCGTGTCAAGAATCGAAAGCTGGCCAAATGGAGTGAAGATATTAAATTAAGGTTTCGTGAAAGGGGCGAGGGCCGTCTTGGTCTCTTCTCCTTCTATGAGCACTACACTATTGTCATAGTTACACTGACCATTAGCCCAACATGATTCATGCAAGTAGTAAAAATGTACAAACGGAGGAATGATGACATCGTACACAATTCAGCACCAACACCGTGTTCTGCTCGATCGGATGTTCTGTTGAGTACCATGGGAGCCTGACTTCATATGTAGGTGTTGTACATTAGATTTGTATGGAAGCAGATAGATGAATTCCGGCTAGCGGAATCTGTACTTCAAGGCGCTACACTAGCTTGGCGACAAAATAGTCTCTTACGCCGACGTTTTCATTCGCTAAAAAAGGTACAGACCATTTACGCATGGTCTGTACTTATTTTAGCGAATGAAAACGATGGATATTAGTTACGCAGGGTCCATGTAACTTATAAACTAAGGGAGAATTTATCCAAAGCCATGGATGAGACCAGCAAGGCGGCGCTATTCAATGCGCTGGCGTGGGTCGACAAGCTGAAAAGCCGCGATGGCGTCAATTCGGATCAAGTCGAGGCTTCCCTCTCCCGTCTCACGTAATTTCCATTCTTCACGAAGCCCTAGACGCAAGAAAATCTCATTAGTCTTTCATTTTGTTTACTTTATTGTTACCATTTGTCTACCAACAGTGAAGCTTTCGGCATTGACGTACATAATGCGGAACAAAAGCAAGAACTGGCAGTTAATGGCGACGTTGCATTCGATCAGATTTTTGTGGCTGGCGTGAAGGCTTTGAACCTGGAGACAGGCTCAGCTGGTGAATCCAAACCGGCGATAGACGAAGATCCCGTCATAAAGAAGCGTATGTTTTCTAACGACGAATACGTTTCTAGTTTGAGTGCTAAGATTCGGATTGGATGCTTATGAATCTCGTGGATGTAGACCCGGAGCTGTGGAAGAAATGGGTGGCTAAGCTGGAGACGAAGGGTTTTTTTAAGGACGCGGCACCAGGCTCCAAGGAGTTCCATACGCGCACGTCCAAAGCGCTGGCGAAATTTAAAGATAAATTTGGCGAAGTGAAGGCAGAGATGTCCAAGGAGGAGAAGGAAGCCAAGGCGGAGGAGATTAAGGCTCAGGGTAATGCGGCATTGAGTCGTAAAGATTACGAGGGAGCTGCAAAGCTGTACAGTGAGGCGCTGCAGTTGTCATCGGACGGACCATCGTCTCATATCTACCACTCGAACTTGGCTGCGGTGCTCATGTACTTGGGTAAATACACTGAAGTGATTGAGCACTGTGAAAAGTCGATTGCTTTGAAACCTGGTTTCGTCAAGGCGTACTCGCGTATGGGTAACGCACAGTTACAGCTAAAGGACTTTGATGGCGCAATCGAGTCTTTCCGGCGTGGTCTCGAGGTGGACGCCACGAACAGTGCTTGCCGGGAAGGACTTGCAGATGCCGAGCAAAAGCGCCGTCAGATCCAAACGACTTCAACCGCTTCGACGTCAACACCCATTCGACCTACTGGTGCAGGAGGCATGCCGGACTTTTCCAACGTGGCTAGTATGCTTGGTGTAGCAGGAGTCGGGCTTGGCGACCTGATAAATAATCCACAGATGATGCAGATGGCCCAGAGCATGATGCAGAACCCGCAAATGATGCAAATGGCACAAAACATGATGCAGAATCCAGATATGCTGAGTAACCTGATGGGCGGGGCTGGTACCCGTACTGGCGGTACGGAAGCCGGTACAGGTACCGGTATGCCGGACCTCAGTGGCCTCATGAATAGTCCGGAGCTTGTGGCCGCGCGTTCGGATCCCGACTTGGCAGACTTTTTTCGGGACATAGACAACGATGGTCCGTCCGCTGCGGTACGTCACATGTCGAATCCAAAGGTCTCTCAGCTTGTGCAAAATGTCATGTCTCGAGTGCAAGGTTAGAAGCGAAAGCTAGAGTAGCGAAACAGCCTCGTGAGACGGACTAGACTAGTAATGCGAAGTGGAGATGATTGAGGAGGCTCCTCCTTAACACAGTTTTATTTTTTAGACAGTAAAGCAACCCGTATGCTTAGTGCTTGACAAAATCCTCGGCGCATTCAAGAAATGCCAGGTACTCGCGCTGCTCTTTAAGATCGGCGAATTGCGAAATAAATTGCGCAAGTTCATCATCAATCTTTCGCTCCGCCAGGTAGTTGTAAAACTGCTCTTGCACGTCGAGTTCCAGGTCAATGAAATTGGGACCGAAGTACAGCGATTCATCTTCAGCTTCTTTTGCAAAATCGTGGAGGTAACGCACGCGCTCGACGGTGAGGTTGCTGCCAGCAAGGCAGTCAAACTGGAGTCCTTTGTTGGCACGAATCACATCGGCCGTGAAGCGGACACCAGGCAGCTCGTCCTCGTCCTCATCATCGTCTTGTTCAACCTCTACGTCCCCTTCTTCTTCCTCCTCATCATAATCCTCGTCCTCCTCAAGGTCCACTGTATTTTGCACATTGAACTTGATCTTGATCGAGTCGTCGCCTACACTGCCCTGCAGCACGACGTCCATGCATCCTGACGTTTCCTTCAACTTAAAAACCTTCTCCACCTTCCCTTGCAAGTCTTCTAGCTCTGACGGTTCTAAGGAATTGGCCTTTTCCTCCCTAATCTCTCGCTGGCATGAAAAACATTCGCAATCATGTTAAAAAACGATTTATAAAGGCTTGAACCACCACGTACTTTAAGTAAAGACGAAAGCGACGATTTCTCACGACTTTGCAGTGCACGCAACGCTAGAGAACGCGAGCAGCGGACGTTAGAAGACGTGGCAACGCGGACAAGTCGAGTCAACATGACGCACTTTGGGTAAATTTAGAGTGTGCTTTCACCGCCACTGACACTGCGAAATGTGATTGGTCAGAAATGAATGATGAAATGCAAGTATTACCTAGGATAGGTCCATTATTGGTCATGATGATACGCTGCTACACTCTCGTGCCCCTACTGATTAAAGAGATGTACATGTCTTAGTAGATCTTGAGTACGTGTAACCACGTAGGGAATACAAAATCTCCCATAAAAGGCTGAAGAGGATGTTGCACGAGCCCTACGCACATCATCTCTAGATTGTGGGAGGAACAGTATGCAAATGTGAGCATGAAAACTATGAGAGAAACAGGCTAAAAGGCGAACCTGAACCATTTATTTTGGCTGTCTATAGTTGGGCTTGGACTTCGTAAAGATAAATATTGTCAAAGGTTTGGCCCTTTTCGCCGTCTCCGTCAAGCGGGAATGTACTTTTCTCGATCGAGGTAGCAGTTAAACCCCAGCGAGAAAGTAGCGGCGCGATCGATCGGTTGATGCTACGTAATTGGTACGTGAAGAAAAAACGGCACGATGTGGAAGCACTCGAGCGCATGATCCGAGCCACAGTCGCAAGCACTTTTTCAAAATCTACGCACACAGTCATCGTTAAATGGTTGCATTGATAGGAAGTGGTGAAGGGGAAGCAAGACCTTCCGAGTGGTAAAAGCAGTCGGCAGCGAGAATAACGTGGACCGTTCGAAAAATCGACATCATCTCTTTCGGAAGATGCATCTCCCCCCACGCAAGAGGGAGGAACGTCGCGCGCGTTTCAAGCCCGTTAAGCTTGATATTCGTCTCGACGTTGCGGTGAATGTCGACTGCATCGGGTCGATCGGTTAGGTACACTCTTGAGGCCCCGCAAACGCCAGCAAGAATCGATGGGAGGCCTGTGCCACAACCCAGTTCGAGAATAATTTTATCCCGACAAAGCCAATGCGCTTCGTATGCAATAAATCGAGATAGTACTAGTGCTGCGGGCCACACAAAGAGTCCAAAATGCTTGTCACTGTCTTCCTTCGCATTGTCAATGTCACAAATGAATTCTTCAAGCCGCACTTTCACACTCAAAGTCTCACGTCTACGCTGTCGCTTTGGTTTCGACTCGGTAGTATCAGAGTTACAGAGAAAGCAAAGCACACGCGGCGATGCTGCCGCTTTCGTTTTCATCCACAAAATGGGACACGAAAACCCGGCAAATCACCGGATCAAAGAAAGTAGTCCATAAACGTCGCGACAGTTAGATTTGTCTCTTGATCGATTCGTCGAGTGGAGATTTGGCCAAGAGAATGGCAACGTCGAGGCAAACGGAAGAGACAGAGACGACAGACGAAGCAATGGGAACGAGTATTCTGCTCCCGGATGCGAAAACCTCCCTCTCGACTCAAATCATATTGAATTATTTCACAAGTGATGGACCACGAGCGAAAAGTAGCACGTGTCATGACAGCAAACTTGACAACTATCTCTTCAGTCAAGAATCTCGACATGTTGGTTCTACGTATCCACTCGTACCATCCGTCGAAGAGATGAAACGCCAAGAAGGATCGAATCGGGCGTCCATTTTGTTGGACACTTCTTTGGCACATCGTAGGAACTCGCTGACATGGAAACTACTGAGAATACTGGCAAAAGTGGGGACTTTCCGAGTAGCCTTTGCTGGTCTTGTCGTGCTTTTATCACTGACACAGTGGATATGGATGTGGAACATGGTGGAATTAAGTGCATTGGAGGTGGAATTCTGGGACTAATTGTGTCTCATACTGTGAAAGCAATGTTGCGTCTGTACTTGGAAACGTCGGCAAGCTTCATCTGCAGGTACATTTTAGGAGGAAGGTCTCGCCTGGTTCACTCACCAATGTGAGCTGACATGTACCTAAAGATTTCAGGACCTGATCTAACAGTGGATCCGAACCAGTCACACGTTCAAGCTCTCGTGCTATGGAGCATTGCTGAAGGTTCGTCCTCGTCGTTCTCCCATTCATCCCATGAATCTGCCACGAAAGACGGTGAACTGCAATCAAAAAGGTGGCACAAGCATCGAAGTGAAAAATCGGTTATCCATTTTACCTGCGAATAATATAAAGGTGTCGTTTAGATATTGGAAAATGTTCTCAACTTTGTCTGTTCTTCCAGAGCGGATCCACTTGTCCGGGGGAAGCCAACAAGTCGAGTTTGAGTCTCCAAAAGGTACGAGTGCGTATCCGATTTGGTTCGAGCTATCCATCGCAGCATGTCTTCGCCTAAAAACCACGCTAGCACAATGCGGCGTAAACATAGCCACCGAAAAGTGCACCAAAGTTATTGTCACATTGTTGTCCAGTAAAACGTGGATTGTATCTGCATTTTCTGAGCATTCAGTGATATAGTGCGGTATGGCAACAAGTGCAGGAAGTAGAGGCAACATGGAAGTGCGATCAATGACTTGCTGAGAAGGTGGCTTGTTGTTGCTGGTTGGGACAGATTTGTGGTCTGCCATCCAAAAAGACTGTGCAATGGCTGCAGCTGAGATTGCGTTTGAATTCACGTCACTAGTTCATATTGAAAACTTTTTAAAAAAGTTTTCGACTGCATCGATGGAGCAGGAAGAAATACTGCTTACCCTCTCAAGTCTTCAACGCGCTATGAAAGTAGATTGTATCGAACCAACGGGAGAATGAAGCGAAATATCGAGGAGGAAGGGCGCTTCGTGGGAAATCGTCAAATGCCCACCGTGAGATCTCGGCTACGATCGCATACATTGACTCGGGTACAACGATGTATAGTACAAATACTCAAGTCTGCAATCTTTCAGTGTCTTCGTCATGACCAACTTACGGTGCGATAACTTGCAGCGGAGTGTTTAGGCGAAATACCCTTCTCTTTCAAAGAATCATGGTGTCTTTTGAGTTTCCAAGAAGTCATCGCGATGCTCTGATAGTTGTCGAAGTTCAAGATGGCGTGTTGAAACTCGTTATATTTTTTGGTAGCAAATTGAATCGAATAAATCAGAGCGTCAGAAAGCGTTACGGGATAGCAGCGCTGTGGGTACAGTCAACAGCGAGCTGTTTCGTTCGCTTTTGAAGCGGATGGGCTCGTAGAATGTGCTAGCTCAATGAGTTCCGTATCTTCCGTCTACTTTTCTACGAAGACACTGGAAATTTATCTTCCCGACACGTACAAAACGTTCCCGAACTAATCAATGTGTTGAAAAGCCTCGTTGTGCATACTTCCGTAGATATTTGGAAACTCGAGTCGTAGAGGTCGATTTAATGCCTTTAATATACTGATATCGCCGTTCGTTAATTGTATTGTAACCAATAAGCCGTTGACGATGAAAGCAACACCTCAAGACAGTTCGCAAACAGTAGAAGAAGATAGCCAAGATAGGGACTTAGTGAATCGAATGTTTACTGAGAAGTGATTAGCTATTCTAACATGAAATACAGTGCTCCCTCTCTTAAGTTATCCCCTGTTAAGTTATACCCTCTCATAAGCTAGCGGATTTTACGTCCACCGACCTCGTTCTATGGCCGATAAGTTATAAGTTATATAAGTTCTAACTTGACCGGGCAATATAACTTTACAGAGGGAACAGTTTTCTTATATTTGAGAGGAGGATATCTACTGGAACCACCCATCGAGGGTGGACTGCGTGGTGTTCGCACTACGAACTGTTAAAAATAGTCTGTATACTTAATTATTATAATTAGGTAGGACCATTTGTTTTTAGTTAGCAATCTGTATTTCTTATCTTTTAGGTGCTAAAAATAAGGCATGTGTACTCGGTTCTGAGTACTGCCTATTTTTGTACTAATAAGGTATGTAGGTAACACAACAGCTGTTAGCGGTATAGTATACCTTCAACAGCTCATGCATATTCATGTTAGGCTAGCTAATCACTTCTCAATAAATTTTGCATTAGATAAACATCTACTTGCATTCACTTCCTCGGACGTTCAACAATCTTTCAAAGGGTGTCACTCTCGCAACCTACCTGTAATTGGTTGTCGAGATACAGACACGAGACGATGTGGTATATTTGACTTCACTATACGACTATTACGACTTGAGTTTCCTACGTATCTACGCTACGATGGATGCTAACACCTTTAAACAGGTTATGAGCCCAAAGGGTCAAGCCGTATCAAGTGACGACGGATCCTTGAAGAGAAGCTGGCCCCTTTCGGAGCCGAAGGGATGCAGATTTTGGAGATGTTCAAGAAATTATGTGATCGCAATGTCGTCCATCATGCCTCGCCGGAATTGAGGACGGTGTTAATGGCTAAGTATGATCACACGCGGACGGACTACCTTCGACATGCCGAAGAGTTAACACACTTTGCACAGGCTGTCGAGGGCGAATCAAGGGCTGTCAAGTCGCACAATCACGAAGCAGTGAATTTGGTTGAAGACAAGAAGAAATTCATCAAGTGTCATGGTTGTGGTAAAGTAGGTCATATTAGACCGAAATGCCCTAATAAGCCTGACAAAAAGTCGATTTCTCGCTCGCTGTTTCGAATTTTGCGCCGGAATCGGTTGCAAACACTTGGATACTCGATTCCGGTGCTAGTATGCACTTGGTTAATCAACGG
This sequence comes from Peronosclerospora sorghi, assembly GCA_026184515.1. NCBI lineage: Eukaryota > Oomycota > Peronosporomycetes > Peronosporales > Peronosporaceae > Peronosclerospora > Peronosclerospora sorghi. The sequence continues at coordinate 42,227,709 of CM047587.1, read as the reverse complement.
AAGTATCTTCGTGATGCCGAAACAGTTGGCGGCACGTGTTTCCAGGATGATGGAAAACAGCTGGAAATTACATATAAAGGCTGGATATTGTTGAAAGTCCATGCCAGTGGTAAACCAAAGACCGTTCGTGTGGAGAACGTATTTTACGTGGATAATCTCGCCAAAAACATCTTTTCGTATGGTCTTTTGGAGGAGAAAGGTTGCGAGATGGCCTACGTTAAAGGCAACCGTGTGTTATTACACAATTCCACCCAATCTCAAATTTTCGACATCCAAAAGACCAACAAGGTCTTAACGGTAAACGTTTCAGTCATCATCGACAATGAAACTCATTCTCCGGCCGTGATGGCCATTATCGATGAAACCTTGACCCCCGATCAAAACCGTACACTTCAACAAAGTATGGTGGAAGATCGTCAATTAGGGGGGGGGGTAAACGACTACCTCTCCGACCCCAATAAGATGAAGGCTCGCACCAAAAAACGTTGGAAGCACGAGCGCTTCGTCACGCAAAGTGTTTCCAAGTCCAAGATTGAAGATCCGACTAGTGCTGACGAAGTTACAACTGAAATTCCAAGTGCAGTTGAAGATGCTGGGTCATACATTTCGTTAGTGAAATGGACCCGAAGAGTTATACACATGCAATGAATTCGGCGAACACGGACAAGTGGACGACTGCTGTTCAGGAGGAGCTTAATGCTCTTTAACGCCACGAAGTTGGGAGCGTCGTCGAGAAACCTCAAGATTGTCGACCTCTACATACAAAATTGGTCTTCAAGACAAAGCTGGACCAAGATGGTGAAATCGAACGGTTTAAGGCTAGACTCGTTGCATGTGGCAACAAGCAACGTTTTGGTATTGATTACACCTTAACGTTTGCCGCCGTTATCGATATGAATACAGTGAAGTTGGTTCTGGCGTTGGCGACCAAGTGGCAGGTGCGTGCGAGGCACGGGGATATTCCAAACGCCTATGTTAAGGCTGAGGAAAATGAACACGATATTTTTCTGTTCATCCCCCAAGGTATGCATCTAAAAACTGATGCTTGCACTCAAGACTGCCAAGCCGAAAAATTACTCAAGCTCAGGAAGACGCTTTACGGCCTCAAACAGGCAGGACGACTGTGGAATAAAGTGATCCATGGAAAATTATTGGATTTGGATTTTTCGCAGTGCTTGACGGACATGTGTCTATACGTCAAGCACTTGGATGGTGAAACCGTTATAGTAGGCATCTATGTTGATGACCTACTAGTAACTGGTACAAAGGAAGAGCTCGTGGAGCAATTCTTTGAAGATATGAAATGCCTCGAGATTAAGAATCTCGGCATGGTATCAAAATTCCTTGGTATGCGAGTGGTTTTTGACAACAACTCAGGATACAAGTTGGATCAAGAGGTGACGATGGATGCCATCATCAAGGACTTAAAGATGCAAGACGCAAACGCAGTTCGAACACCGATCGGCACCGACTTTGAAGATACCTCGCTTCAATTGCGTTACCTCAAAGGTACCAAATATCTTAAGTTTTGTATGGGGCGTGGTGAGGTGGCGAGCAACGAGTTGAGCATCAAGGCGTATAGCGACGCGGATTACGGAGGTTCCAAGAGGGATAGGAAGTCAACCTCCGATGGACTCATATTTTTGGATGGCGTTTTGGTGGCTTGGATTTGCAAGAAACAAGGTGCCGTCTCGTTATCGACTATGGAAGCAGAATTTTATGCGGCTTCGACGAACGTAGTGATGATTTTGGGATTCAAGGAGCTCATAGAGGAAGTTCAAGTCAAGACCAAGCTGCCCATACAGCTTTGTATGGACAACCAAGCAGAAATCAAGATTTTCAAGGGCGACCAAAAAAGTGCCAAGATGAAGCATGTTGACATTCGAGTCAAATTTATTGTTTCAAAGTTAAAGGATGGACTTATCGAAGCTACGTACGTTTCGACTCATGATATTCTTTGCTGATGGACTTACAAAGGCACTGCCTGCATCAAGGTTCGAGGATCTACGCGCCGCGCTCTGCCTTCAACATGTGTGATTTTCGAAATACACATTGAGGAGGAGTGTTAAATATAGTCTGTATACTTAATTATTATAATTAGGTAGGACCATTTGTTTTTAGTTAGCAACCTGTATTTCTTATCTTTTAGGTGCTAAAAATAAGGCATGTGTACTCGGTTCTGAGTACTGCCTATTTTTGTACTAATAAGGTATGTAGGTAACACAACAGCTGTTAGCGGTATAGTATACCTTCAACAGCTCATGCATATTCATGTTAGGCTAGCTAATCACTTCTCAATAAATTTTGCATTAGATAAACATCTACTTGCATTCACTTCCTCGGACGTTCAACAATCTTTCAAAGGGTGTCACTCTCGCAACCTACCTGTAATTGGTTGTCGAGATACAGACACGAGACGATGTGGTATATTTGACTTCACTATACGACTATTACGACTTGAGTTTCCTACGTATCTACGCTACGATGGATGCTAACACCTTTCAACACGAACATTAAGTTGAATATTGCGAAGAACTTTTTTATAGCCGGCCTGGTGGCTTTGCTGAGACAGATCGAGCAAAGAACAGGAATTACCAAGAATGGCAAGTTTTTCAGCCTAGCTGAACTTGTTGCCAATGGGCTCCGCTTCGCCAACCTCCCCACGTTCGTCGTTTTCCTCCTCCACCTCCTGAAACTTCGACAGAATCTCCCCATCCGTCAGCTCCGGCTGCGCGCTCTCATCCTCTTCAATAGGATTGAGGAGCTCCGAGATTGACATCGGATTGCGAATGCGCAGCTGCTTGAGTTTTGCTTCCAGATCCTGCTCCAGTGCACTCTCAGTATCCACCACCGTCTACACCCTGTTGTTCACCGCCACCTTCACCGCTGGCACCGGCGCTTAGTTGACAGGGGCCTTTGCAAACAGGCCGGTGTGGTTGAAGCAGTTGGTGATAGTGCTGGCCGAAATTTCGTTCCAGGCGGCAGTTGACCAGCGCATGGCAGTGAGTTGGTCGACTTTGTAGATGTTGCCGATCTCCCCACGCTCGTCGCAGTCGATTGCATTCTGCAGATGGAACCGGCGATAGAGGCGTTTGAATGCCGCAATGATGCCCGCATCCATCGGCTGAATCTTGGATGTGGTGTTTGGTGGGAGCGGCTGAACCTTGACATTGGTGAGGTGCAGGTCCTCCGTGATGTGAGACGGAGCATTGTCGATCAAGAGAAGGATTCTTCTGTTTGCGTTCTGCAGTGATGTTAAGCTCAATGACAGCCTCAAAATTTGAGTTTCCAGCTTTTGACGCACCTTCATCATTTTATCCACATTGACAAGCCATTCCTGGAAGAACACACCAGTCATCCACGCCTTGGTGTTGTTTCTGTAGAGGAATCCGAGTTCCTGACCAGACTTCTTGTTGAAACAGCGTGGCTTGTTGGCTTTGCCGATGAAAAACGGCTGAAGTTTGTCGGATCCATCTGCATTTGCCGTGAATGTAATGGTAATCCGCGTCTGAACCTATGACAGGTGAAGTAAGTCTTCCCAAAAGTGTCATGATTTGCTTTGAGCTGAACTTTACTCACTTTGTCTTTCTTCTTCCCTTCAATTTCCTGCTGGGCAATGGTTCTGTCCGGAGTCATGCTGTAGAAAAGTCCTGAAATTGATCAAGTTAGAATTCAGACTTTTGTTTCCAGCGCCAGTTTCAAATCAAAACTACCAGTATCATCCATGTTGTAGACATCCCGAGGGGCGTATTCGGCGATGACCTTCTCCAGATTCGGTAGAACCTCGTTCATGGCCTCCACATCCACTGAACCGCTTTCGCCATGGATGGAAAAGGCACGGAGCTTATGGTGCTGTTGGAAATTCTGGAGCCATCCGTGGGAAAAGCTGATCACCCCCGCCGGAATATCCAGCGATTCAGCAAACCGCTGGGCCTTTGCACAAATGAGGTTGCCGGTGATGATGACACCACGGTGCTGACACTGCAGAACCCAAACGGCCACAGCTTCTTCAACGGCGGGATGTTGAACAAGCCGCTGACGCTTTGCACCCAAGCTGCTTGGATCCATCTCCTCCAGACTAGCCTTCTTGCTGGTGATCTTGCTGATTGACGCCTGCGACAGCGTCTTGGTCAGGCCAAACTTTGTTGTAGCCCACTTGGCCAGGTTGTCTGGTAAATGCTGCTGTTCTGCTCCTTTGCTTGCAGATTTGGAGGGGTCGAGCGTTGGTAAGGCGGACTTGGGACATCTGCAATTTCCAACAGCGTCACGATCAATCAGTCCGTCTGTCCACCCACCCCAACCAATCGGAATGCAGCATTAAATCTGTAGTTACAAGGCAATAAGGTCCCTAACCACTGCAGAAGTACTTCTGCCCCTGGAACCCAAAGAAAACAGGGAAAAAAAGTTGAAGACGTGTCTTATTCTTATAGACACGTGCTAAACCTAACCAGGGTGCTAGAACTAGAGTACCTTGTCAGCAGTGTGAAGATCAGTGGCTCTAGGGCTGGTTTCCTCTGTTGTTCTGGGAGTTTTTGGTTTGGAGTGGGTGTGGTGGTGTCCCTTTAATTCCCTTGTGGCTCTTTTTTTATTCTTTAATTAATTGATTTTTCTTATGTATGATACCACTATAATCCGAAAAGTTATAACCTCCGATAGGTTATACTGTTATGCGTCCACCGGAGCCATAACTTATCAGAGGGAGCACTGTAAGGAGGGGTGACTTCATACTCCCGATTCTGAATATCCTAGGACATCGATCTCAAGGGGTTTCGGCGGACGGTATTTATCGAATCTCTAAGAGTACCCGAATTTGGTGGTACTCGGACAAGTTCACCAAGCGGCTTCGGCGGACGACCTGACCGTGGAAGAGCTCCGAGTAGTATTACAGCCTTGGCCCATAGTATTACTGTGAAAAGCTACTAATAATAGGGCGGATCAGCTCAACTCTTCACGCAACTCATTCATTACCTAGAAGAAGAGCTGCTAGCTATCGATTGACTTGAGGCAGAAGATGCCATCTTCGAAATAGGAAAGTGTTTCTTCAGCTGTTTCTTCTTCTGCTGCTAGAAACTACCACTACTACTGCTGCATGAAGAGCTCTCGTATTTAGTGGGGAAGCGGCTCTCGTGCTACCAATGCTTGTACTACTGCTGGGTGATTGGTGAGTGGATGATGAGGAATCATGGGGCAGCTTATTATTCTAGTTGAAGAACAGAAAGCAGGGGTGAAGTTCCTCAGAAGTCGGGCATGCATAAGTACAAGTCAGTCCTCCAGAACATATGCTTTTCCCTCATCAGAAGAAGCAAGAACATTCTCACCATCTAATCAATCATCGACTGGTGTTAAGGTACGTGTGTGTGTTACCCCTTAGTCGTTGCTCTAATAATCCTAATCAGAGAGATCAAAGATTTACTTCTTGAACAACGATGTTATTAGATTGAAGGATATAGCCATCGCAGCGATCGAGGAAAGCACCCATCCTTTCTACTACCTATCTTTTACCAATCGCAGCGGGACTGGGTAGTCCTTCTCCTCCTCCTCCAAGCAAGGACCCTTCGTCGTTCTCTTTTTTCTCTTCTTCTCCTCCACTTCTCTCTTTCCTTGATGTCTCTTATTTATGAATAGCCCTTCTTATCTTCTTTTTCCAGTCTTTTCCACCTACTAGAAATATTCCAATTCCCCTGTCTATGATGTACGTCTATTAAAATTATCTCTATCTAGACTTCCAGGTAGAGTATGATGGGTGCCTTGCTAGGTCATCCTCGGTGGTCTCACAGACCAGCAAGTAAGATAGCACTTAGTCGTCAGGTGCTGTCTGGACGTTGTAACATTCAAGCATAAGGGCTTCTTTAACCCACCATCATCGGCGGTTGACCTCTCAAATCAATGCAACAACTGCTGATATCGGCATCCAGGTGCTGTGGCCTGCCTGTTGTTAGAGGAAGAGTGATGACCGACGTGATGCCAGAGACTAGCAGCACATACAGCTACGTATGAGGCGGCAGACATCGCAGGAAACAGGCTTCTCAATGTGCTCCTATCTCTGTTCAAGCTCATCGTCATCTCTATACTGGCAATGAACATGAAAGATAAATTGCTGTCATTGATTGATTAATGAAGCCCTTACACAACGAGAAAGAATGAGTTTATTCAGCTGTGAGTTGGCTACCCTAAGATTCCCGCCTTACAATCGATACCTCGTTGCCCTTCACTATCACAAAATCACTTGCCTGGCTCATTGTTGGAGAGACATACCTAAGTCCGCGCATTAACTGTGGCTGCTTCTCCACCCGTGCAGCGAAGATTATTGTTTGACCATCTGCCGGAGCGAAGCCGCAGATTCTCCATTTATTGTAGGATTTTCTGAAGACCGATAAGACTCTGTAAAAGAAGTCAGAGGAATCTGCGTCGATCACGACAACCTGATTGCGTTCCAACCCTGCACTAACTTCCGAGGAGGCTCCTTATTCCAAAGGGGCATTTTAGCATTCGTTGTCTATAACTCCAATCGATCCTCTTGAGAACCATCTCGCCTGAAGTGACCTTGCCTTTGTCTGGCCATCAATTTCTCCTTTCTCTCCTGGCAATCTGGCCTTCACTTCAGTGAGACAGCCCTTGGCTAGTAGAAAAAGGTCATATCCAGATCTTAAGGCATCAAGGTCAGGGTAAAGAAATGGCTCTAGATTTCTCCGTGGGTAGTTCCGAAGCAAGAGGTTTGGATTGCTTCCATGTCTGATGTCCATGTGGCGGACGATCACCCCGGCAGCGCTGATGACCGAAGCCTCCTGAATACCAGCTTCTGAGACTCCGAGCTCTGCAGTAGACCGTTCAACAGTATCCAGTGCGCTTGCAATCCTCGAATCAACCCCTTACTGTTGAATCAAAGATGTAGACCCATTGTCAGTACCCGACAGGGCCCAGAATAGCGGCCATACTCTCCAAAAACACGTTTTCGACATCCGTGCCCTGAGAATGCGAACCATCTGGTCCTGTGTGGGGTGTTTTGCTGTTACCGCCCAAGTCCCCATCGTCGTAGCGAAATGTTGCAGGCATATAGTCCTTAAAAGCATTAGCCAGGTCTTGGAAGTTAGCGAAAGAGCGACAAAAGGGAGAGGAGCCTGCTTTTAGTCCGAGGCCAGGTGAAGTCAACAGTACCCCCATCTGTTCGCTAGCACAATTGAGGAGCTGAAGAAGCTTTTCCTCGATCTGCGCTCCGGCACAAGGACCTTCGTCAAATTGGACGCCTTCATAATTTGCGTTGTTTTGCTCCACCACAGGCTCTCGACTTCTCTTTGTTGCAACTCTTGATTGCAACATCTTCTCAATAGATGCTCTGAACCCCTCAAAAGTTGCTTGGTAGCCTTTCAGGCCAGATGAGGACGCTAGTAAGCCAGATCGAAAGGTGCAGCTCAAAACTTTTTCCATCTTTTCAGCGTAGTGTAGCATCTCGAAGATTGTGAACTCCCGTCTCCACATCCGCAATAAGCCAAACATGTGTTCCGCCGGTTCGATGGTAACCAATCTGAATTTAATAATGTCATCTCTCAAGACGAGACATACTGTGCCGAGGACTGCAGAAGCAAGGTTCCGAAGGGTAGTGATGTGGACTCCATCTAGGCTCGTGAACCAGATTAGGCTGCACCAAAAATAACATACTCTGATGTCTCTATCGAGACTGTCCGAGTTGGCCCCAATAAGAAGCGTTTGGAGAAAGAATAGGCATAGCCCCGTAGCTGCAATAGATCCCTCCTCTTCATTCGACAGCGCGCAGAGCTTGTCCATGGACTCCAGAGAGCACAAGCGGAGTACCAACGCGTCTGAGGTGTAGTCAGTGACCTGCAACAACTCTTTAGCGATTCCAGCTTCTAAGAGCAATCCCGGGTCAACTATATTCGCGCCCGCCGTGATTAACGATGAACCCAGGACAAGTTGAGATCTTAGAGCTTTCGCAACGTGATTCATGTCCATTAGTCCCAAGGTTGATGGTTTCGATTTCAAAAAGTCCAGCAGCTTTCCTCTTATAAAGCCTGACTCACTCGCAAGCCCATCACACGAGACCGACACCAGACGGACGTCGTCTAAGCTGGTAACGATGTCCACAATGTACTCGTTGAAATCTGACAATTCGTTTGTAGACTGTGGACGTGCTGCTAATAACGTCATAGGGCAAGCTCCCGAACGTCCGTTTTGAGCTGAAAAGACAGCGCATTTTACCTCCGAAGCCAGCTCTTTGACATCAACGTTTTCAACTGACATTCCCTCACTGAGTTTCTCGGCATGATAAGGAGAAATTTTGCCGACCCGGATTTGATAAGTAGCATTCACCTCAATCCGCTTTGGAACCTTCGTAGCATCGATTGCCAACGACACCACCAATGTTTCACTTTCACCCTTTACTGAACTCACCCATTCCTTGCAACGCTGGATGATGCTCTCGCGATCCAAATCAATCGCGGTAGTCCGAGTCCTTCGATCAGCTGACCCTATCCGTTGCAGCTGCCTGACGCTAACCGTAAGTAGGTTTGCCTGTAGAATCTCGTAAGCAGCCTTGCTCCTCAATCGCATCACTTGACAGAAATCGATGAGCTTTGCGGCATACTGCGGGTTCATAAGGCCACTCATCTTAGCCACGTAAGCCTTTGACATACCAACCAAAAGAGAATCTCTAAACTCTGGCTGGGAGTGATAGAGGAGGTGAAATTGGGTAATAAATGCGTCCGGCTTCAAAATGCCCTTCTTCTCAGTACAACCAATTGGTAGTGGCACTCCAATCGCGCGCAGAGCTCCTTGATTCTTTACACACCAGTCGTGATAAGAGAGAAAGTCTCTTACTCGCTTGAACAAGGCTTTCTTCGCTTCATTAGTGTGCTGATTGCCATGAGAGAAGTTTTTGAGTCTTCTATACTATTCCTCGTCAAGCACTACAGAGTCTCCGACTGCTGGAGCGTCCAAGATCTTCAGGACCCCCGCGACATCAATCATCCGTAAGAGACGCTTCCTGAGGGCTCGTGTCTCTAGGGCTTCTCTAGGGCTAGACACTTTTCACAAGGACCGCTTTTTGCTTTTCCAGGACGCAGGCGGTATACCTTGTCACAATCAGTTGAGTGAATTGACCAGGCCTTTGAGGCACCCATACTTAGAAAGTGGACCGATGCAGGAGGTTCACCAAACTCTTCAAACAGCTTGAAGTATTTTGAAGATTCATGCTTGAAAATATTTGCGAACATGCCAGGGCAAATCTTAAGGCGTACTGCTTGAACATTACTGGAACGATGACCACCGAAATTGAGGTTGACCGCCGAAGAAGAAAGGGTAAAAGAAGATGGCTCCTTTTCTCCCGATAATGCCGCTTGATGAGGCGTGACACTTGGCTTGAAAAAGTCAGTCACTCGGGTATTGTTCTGCGTCAAAGCCAGTTTGTGACATACTGTCTGAATATGCTCGTTCCATCGTTCAGTTGAGTATGGGCGACGCGAGCAGATCTTTTTCAATGTTGCCCCGTTCCCACCTCCTTCAGTTTTGCACACCCCGCAAATAATGTATGAGCCATCCTTAGCACGCTCTTTTATCGATTGATCCTCTAGAATGGCTCACACCATGCAGTTCTCTTTCTCTTTCCGGTAAGGATAAGACCAAGACCACTTTCGCTATCACTAGGGACAACAGTTCCTCCTTCGACAGTCGAAGCTGTTCCCATAACGTTAGAAGAAGAAGAAGAAGAATAAGGAACCTTATTATCACTCATCATTATACTTCTTCTTATAAAACAACTAACAACAGCTGTTGCAGAAGAGCAAGCAAGAAACACGCAGTGGCAGCAGTGGTGGTGATAATAATTAATAATAGGGTGGAGAGGTGGTGACAGCAGCAGCTGATGAGGACAGGCAGGTAGTAGTAGATGATTGAAAGCAAAAAATCAGAGCGAAAGAGAAGGGGAAGAGGAGATGAGGAGCGCAAGCAGCTGTTAGCGAGCCCTTTTTGTTGGCGGGAACAAGTCATCGATTGGGGGTGGATGAGTTTATGAAGATATGCCGCCTATGATAAAATGAAGGGACCTACCCAGATCCCGATTCTGGATTTCCATGGACATGTTCCGTAAACCTTTCGCGGACGGGTGTCGGTGTCATTGTTCCAGGGGCATTAAAGCGAAGGAGGCTCGGCGGTAGGGAGGATGCCCCATTGGTGCCTAGGAACTGCTCCCAAACACTACCGGCGGACGGGATGGTGGCCGTGCTTATACTATGGATGTCACCGGTCCTGCACTGTATGGATAAGAGATGAAGTTATGGCGAACTTCCATGTGTCGTGTATCCGACACTACTTATCGTACCTATAATAGGCACTGAGACTTCTAGGTACACTCACTATCTTATCTCTTAAAAGTACGAAATTGTCAATCTATTTAAGAAAATATAAACCTAACCGGTCTTGGAAACAGATATCCCACTGCAATGACCAATAATTGCAATATTGGATTGGCGGCGCCACACCAATACTATTAACCAATTTGTCTAGGGTGGATTGCAATATTGGCCAGTTATTGGTCAGGTGAGGACCGGGAGGGGTCCGAGGGGGGATGAGGCATGACTCAATATCTTTTTATTGCACCAGCCCAAATTTGCCACCCGATCTAGCGATGCCGGTAAGCGCAGATATCGGACCCATCCGGGTCCCAGTTCAACTTCAACTTCAACACGTGCAGTGAATGCGTTTTTGTTTTGTTTTTCTGCTTAACTGATAGTTAATTTTTATGTTTTCTGCACTTCATGAGTTTAAAACACACTTAACACACATCAAGTAAAGATGTTGTACTATGTTTACAAGTCTAGTATAGTTAACAGCAAGCATTAATAGATTGAAAATACAGAAAGAATCAGAAGACATATGATATCCAATTTTTAGGTTATAGGCGTCCAAATTCCCAAAACCTTGTACCACTCCTTCATACACGTAAGTGCGTCTATGGACTCCGAGGAAAGGCGGGCCCGGTCCCATCGGGTGACTCGGCGACTTTTCGAAAAGATTCGTTCCGCTGGAGCGCTGGTGGCAGGAATCGACAAATTGAACCGAGCCATGCGGGCCAGAATTGGCAACGCCGGGGCTTTTACCACCCAGAAGGTTTCAAGGAAGTTGTCGGTTTTGAAGCGGATCGGCAGCATGCTCAGACAGAGTTGGATTTCGGCCTCCAATCCGTCCACATCTGCCTCATTCGTAAAATCTTGCCCACCAACGAAATGCATTTCGAGAGCACTCATTGTTGAATCGACTGGGGGTGTTTCAAGGGGTGCCTGAGATTGGGGGGGGGGAGGGGAGGGGAAGCTGCATTTGTTGCTAGATCGAACCTTTTCGCTTCTTGACAGAATTGGCGCTTGGCATATTCTACAAACAATGGTGGGGAAAGTTGCAGTAACTTCGTCTGGTTCATCTCCAAATATTTCAATTTGACCGTGGCGACGGCAAGCGGCGATAAAAAATCACACATTTGCTGCAATTTGTCCCATTCAGCTTCAGACATTGAGTATTCCTTGAACTCGTCTTTTCTGGTATGGTCCTTGACTGATTGCCTATGAGTGAGAATAGTTATTAATACTTCTGGGGATCGAATTGAGTGGGGAAAAAATCTTTATCTCAATAACAGCACGCGCTGGAACATCTTGAAGGTCGAGTTCCATCGGGTCGCGTTATTGTCCACTAATGTTGAGATTCCCTTCTTTGCCTCCTCCGGCTGCTGACAGTTTACAATGGCGGCGAGCTTTTCCTGCTGCTGGACACTGCCCCTGACCTTCTTGAAAGCACTTTGACTCTTGTGAAGATGGTTTTGATATTCAAGTCGGCACCATCAGGTTGGTTGGTGAGGTTGGCGATGCTAATGGAGAGGTCTCAGATGAAGTGACACTTTGAAAGAAACACTAAGAAAGGTCATTACCTGAGAGGGGTGGAAGGTTCATTGTCGTCTTCAAATTCGTCTTGGCCGTTAAGTGACTGTTTGGCATCCTCGCTGTCATCATCACTGGATTTTCCAAAAGCCTTCAAGGCGGCTTGGGCGGCTAGGTTGATAACATGGGCCAAGCAACGGTGCATGTGGGTATCTTTATCAAACTCGGGAATTTCCGTGTTTAGGGAGAATTCCTTGAAGAGGGGTTGTTGTTCGAACCGCTATCGACGGTGACATGACCGTGGCATTCAAGAAGTCCAAAGGAGCGGATCACGTCGGCGTAATACACTTCGAGATTTTTGCTCGTATGGGACCCTGAAGCATCACTAATGTTAATGCCACAGTGCCAAGTAAAGTGTAAGTTGAATTTTCAAATTACCTAAGATAGGCTTCAGTGCCAATAACCAAGCTGCGAAGGGTGAAGTCTCTCTCCATCCAATGCGCAGTAATTCCCAGGAAGGCATGCCGGTTCTGTTTTGCTGTCCAACAATCGGTAGTGAAATACACAAAAAAAAAACGTTTCAGGAAATGTTGCTGGATTAGCAGCGAATAAGTCTTTGATGGCACCCGCTGTTTCCGCACGGAGCTTGAGGATGTGGTTTGACATAGCTGAAGCCTTAACAAGAAGGTCTAGCGCATTGCTGTTCAGGGCCGTGTACAGCTCGATAAAGGATCGTTTCTCGACAATGGAGATTGCATTGTCTGTGTCTACAATGAAGTGGGCAAATGGCTGTCTTGAGCCCCAATGCCGTGACCACCTACCCAAAATATCAATGAATATTAATGAGTGTCGAAGAATAGTACACATTCTGTCTCACTACTTACGTGTTTCTTTTGCTGCAAGGACTTTGGCTGAACATAGCCCCACATGCTGCCATGCGTTGGACACACAATGTTGCCATCAGCTGTGACATTGTGCTTTTTTTCCAGATGCGTGTTGATGTTGCTCGTAGCTGATCCAATGATTTCCCCAGTTTTGTCGCACAAGGGACACTTGAAGACTCGAAGGTTCTTGGCTACATGCTCGGCGGTAGGTACTTGAAATCCTTTGTGAAAACAGGAATGGGATAGGACAGACGCGAGTGCAAACTCGGACTGTTCAATTGATAAGACTTTTATTCATGATGTGTGTGTCCTTATCTCACATGTTTTTTTTTTTTCATCACTGGCTACAAAGCTGCGTCTCAAAAAGGCCTTTGTGAAACTCCAAATGCAAGAGATCTTCGAAAAAAATTGATAAGAGAAACTGGTATGTGTTGTGTATGTTTTCGTCTCACCATGTCTTTTGTATCATTGCGACATTGTCTCGGAGACTGCGTCTCGAAACGTTTTTGCAAAACTCCAAATGCAAGAGATTTTCCGAAAGTTTGCTTAAACAAACTTGGATGATGTATATTTTTTTGTCTCAAAGCTTTGTTTTATCATTGGCTGCGAGACTGCGTCTCAATTTCAAAACATTCTGCGAAACTCCAAGTCTCCAAATGCTAGAAGATATGAAACAAAAATTCAGATAATATCACAACTGCGCAAGTACTGCGCACTTCTATAATTTACCCCAAAAGGACAAATGACAGGTGGCACAGCATTGTGGCTTAGACATTGCATTGGCCAATACCAATTCCCGATTGACCAAACCAATGCAATGACCAATTCAGCGCTCGGGTTACACAAAGTACTGCAATGGGATGTCTGCTTGGAAAAACTTGGTCACGAGCTCCGCCTTTGTCTCAGTCAGGAGCAAGTCATCCACGTAAATTCCAACAATCACAACTTGGTCACGAACTTGCTTCTCGTAGAGGCACATATCAGTGATACACTGCGAAATTGCAAATCTAGCCAGTTTCCTTGTATCAGATGATTCCATAGCCGTCCCGCCTGTTTGAGGCCGTAAAGCGTCTCAAAGTTGCTAGATTTGCAAGCGAAAATTGCAAATCTAGCAACTTTCCTTGTATCAGCTGATTCCATAGCCGTCCTGCCTGTTTGAGGCCGTAAAACGTCTCTTTTAGCTTGAGTACCTTGACGTTAGGTTGTTCTTGAGTCTCCTAAATACTTGCTTCACCCAGTCCTTAAAGCATGTGCAGGAAAGTATGCTCATTTTCCAATGCCTCTACATAGGCATTCGGAATATCATCATACCGAGCAGGCACATTCCACTTCACCGCCAAAGTTAACGGTTCCGATATCGATAATTGCGCCGAAAGTCAAGTTTTAATCCACGCCGAACAGTTCATTTTCGCACGCAACAAGTCTTGCCTTGTACCGTTCCATATTTCCATCTTGGTCCAGTTTCGTATTGCTTATGGAGAGGTTAGCAATCCTTCAAATTCTCCACGATAGTCCATACTTCATTTCGTTGCAAAACTTCTATCTCCAGCTGCATCGATATCTTCCACTTGTCTTTTTTGGAGCTGCGCATTTCCTGACCGAAATGTTTTGGGTCCATTTCCGTTACATAGTTAACGGATCCAATTTCTTCAACATCTTGACCATCATGCACTTCAGCAATAAATTCTTCAATATTACTTGAATCTTCATTCTGTTTCTTGGATTGACTTCACGTGATGTTTCTATCGCGTTGCCACTTGTTTTCTTCCTATTCTTGGCCTTGGGCTCTTGCGCCACAGACGTCCCCCCGAATTCGACCTCCATAAGTCCTTGGCGCACCCTGTTGTTTGTTTTTGATCTTCGTTCATTTTTTTAATGTTTTTACGTGTTTCGTGACAACAACCTTTCGTTCCGATTTGAGGTAGACCTTGAAACCCTTGAAAATTTCACTTTTCCAATAATCATAGCAACTTGAGCCCTGCGCACCAAGGGATTTTTTCAGGGTTTCAAAAAACAGTACACGGCGAACTAAAACCAACGATCTTCCCAAGCTTTGGTGTCTTCTTCGCAAATGTTCTCAACGGTGACAAAAACCTAAAATTTCCTTTGCTTGGGATCCATTTAATATAAAAGCAGCTTATTGAACCACATCACCCCAAAACGAAAGATTTAATCCACTTGAGAACAGCATAAATCTTGCCATATTCATCACAGTACGATGCACGCGTTCTTCCTTTCCATTACTAGTTTGGTTGTTAGAAACCATCAAGGTTTTTATATTCGTACCCACTATCGGTAAGTAATATATATACCTTGCAGTTAAACTGCCGCTCGAAGAACGCCAAAAACTATTCAAATATTCTTGCGGCAATGTCTTTGGTTTTTACCAAGAACACACGAACATAGTTTGATTTATGATCAACAAAGTTGATCATATATCTATTGCCTAATCGATCTTTTGGCATAATAGGCCCCCTTCAGATAGGAGCACATTCAACCACAAATTCGACCATTTGGAGAATTTTTTACTACTGTCCTTGACTGATTGCGCATTTTTTGGTTTCCTTTCCCTGGGCACACGTAAAAAAGCATCCTTTTGCGATCCGTCAGTTCGATCCCCCAATATAATCTTTGGCTAACCGTTCAATAGCATTATAATGAAGATGTCAAAGTCTAGCATGAAAATGCATCAACGATCCTTTTTGGACATCCATTTTCGAACCAAATCCGAATCTTTTTTCTCCATTATTGCAAAGACACTTGGCAACTTAGGTTTATGAGCAATGATTACATCAACCATAACTGTTAACACCTTATTTGTCTTTTAAATGTCAAAAATGGACTTATGCAACATATATAATTCTGTTGCCCTTGACATACGCTATTTCACACCCTTTTCTTCCAAAGGACCGTAAGACAGGAGGTTTTTGGTCAGATTTCTAACGCAATAAGCGTTATCAACACGTATTGGATTGACCTTCCCATTCACAGTCACTTGAATCTTAATCCACCCCTTCATCGAAACTTGCAATGTTTTGTCTTCTGCCTGGTAACGGGTTCCATTCACACCTTCACCATCAGGCATGCAATTTCTGTCACTAACAAGGTGCATAAAAGCACCGCTGTCTAAAATCAAGCTGCTGACCGGTCAGGTTATCGCTAATGGTTAGTGAGAAATCAACCATTTTATCGGCCTTATTGGGATTTTTGGACGAATATGTCCATTTTTTCCGCATCCATGGCATATAACCACTTTCTTGTTTTCTTCCACCCTATGAACTGTATCAGCACTGAAATTCTTCGTACTTTGTGCTTAATCCTTCAACCGCCTGAAAAATTGTCATAATTCCTCGGCGTGGTGCAAATAATCCGACCTTGTATGGTCAAATTTTGCCATCAGAATGGTTTTCAAATACGGCGTTGCATAATGAACCACATTGTCTAAAATAAGTGTCTCCCTGCCGCCTAAGGCTACTGAAATAGCAACTAAAGAAAGATAGTGCTCGTTCAAAGATCGCCTAGGATTTTTCGACTCGTAAAAAGTTCCATAGCTTGGGAAGAGGTGATAGAAGTGTGAAAAGCATTGAGAATTTCGCTCATCACATGCA
Organism: Peronosclerospora sorghi; assembly: GCA_026184515.1. Classification (NCBI taxonomy): domain Eukaryota; phylum Oomycota; class Peronosporomycetes; order Peronosporales; family Peronosporaceae; genus Peronosclerospora; species Peronosclerospora sorghi. Next base: position 42,211,341 of record CM047587.1, on the reverse strand, counting down.
CCAGCGTGGGAGACTCAGTACAGCACGTGTCAACTTGTTGATGTAATATTTTTTTCAGCTTTTCCGCTGAGATAATGCCTCAGGAGGTCGACTTTTGGTCTTTGCTCTAAAATAATCCACATGCCGATTCGGCAATCGAAATTTGACGAATAAGTCAGGTCCCCCATTTTTTAAAACCAGCCACCAACTCCCGATACATTTGGGTACCGTTGAAAAAAACTTAGAGACACTTACAGACTCTCGCAGAGGTTTTATGAGAGCGGTTGTTTTCAATAGGTGAACCCATTCAAAAATTATTATTATATCCACCTAGAGCCTTGGCTTTCGCTCCGGCGTGCTCTCAAGCGACGCGGTTACACAATCTCATCGAGTTATTGAAACCGAAGTTTTTCGCGTCATGAGCAGCTCTCGAATTCTCCAACTTATCGATACGATCGCAAAATTTTTGGAACATTTCCTAAATTTTCATCTCTTCAGCTCCAAATCCTACCGGTTTTTCTTTGTGAAGATCATCGTCAAGCGACACATCATGGCCCTTTGGGCTTATAACCTGTTGACAGTCACGTTGTCTATATTTGCGTAAATACTTGAAAAATCTAGTCGTAGAGGTCGATTAATGCTTTCAATATACTGAAATCGTCTTTCGTTTATTTTATTGTAACCAACAATCCGTTGACGATGAAAACAACACCCCAAGACAGTTCGAAAGCATTAAAAGAATATAACCAAGATATGTACTTAGTCAACTGAATGTTTATTGATAAGTGATTAGCTATTCTAACATGAAATATGCATGACAGTTGATATTATAGCGAACTTCCATCGGTGGTGTATCCTACACTACATATCGTAGGTACTAAAGACTTTTATGTACACTATCTTACCTCTTGAAGTACGAAATTGTCAATTCTCTAAATAAAATATTAACATACCCGGATTTTTGACAAAAAGCAGTATAATGAATATTTTCAACACAATGATAATAGTTCGAGCTTATCTATCCTTGACGCTATAGAGAAATGTATAGAGAAAAACATAGGTCAGGATGATGCACGAGGCTCAAAATAAGCATTGATATTTTTTTGCCATATCTTCTAGAGTGAATAGTATAGATGAAGGTAAGGTAATAGTAACGCAGAACATGAATAATCCTATAGTACTCGAGACCCATGTTTTACTATGGGCATTACTACTCTTTTACCATATCAACCAAAGTTGCAGAACTGCCTCCTTGTCCAGACTTAACTTTATTCATATCAATCAGTACTGCTTTCACCATTGCAAGCGTGGTTGATAATGATATCATTTTCTGCCATATACAAACAAAACTAAAAAGAAGCTCGAAGCATTGAGTCTTTGTAAAGTTTTTGATGGTTTGTCCTTAAACTTGGATGTGCATTAATAACCGAAAACGAAGCTTTTCGGTTACGTAGAAAAATATGCGTTTGAGGCGACTCAATTTGAGCTTATACGAATTAGCTCGCCAACTTGTTCCTGGCTTGTGATAAGCTATCTTTAACAATGATGGAATCTGGAGCTGAGAGTCATGGACTTGTGTTAAGTACATTATACTTCACTTACAAAACAATAATATTTAGTTTTACATCTATCGCAGCGGAATAGACAGGAACCAGTAGAAGCACCAATTTCGCCGAGATCGACGGCCAGAGGTCTAGATGACAAACATCAGCATAATCATAAGTTGTGGTTTATAATTTTTACAATACACCGGATAGTTCACTGTATCAAATACGAAATCAGACTTAATATACTTCTGTACTGTAGAACCATCGGTTCTGTCCGTCTGAGGCCGTACTGTAACTAATCGAATTTGAGCAATACTATAAATCGGACCTAATTGAATTCGACTTAATAAATAGCGCTTTTACAGTGAAGTAAAAAACTAGGCAATTGATATCCGTATCCCCCCCCCCAAATTACTACCCGTATCCCCCCTCAATTATAGGCGCATCCCCCTCCCGGAAGATCGACTCGATCAAAAAACAATCATCCAGACTTACTGTGTTATGCATAGATCATGAACTGAAGATTATGTTGCGCTTGTTTATGTGCGGCTAAATCAGGAGAATATCCTACATGCAATTGCAAGCAGCCGGTGCCCATCACAATGATACCTTCGCAACGCGATAGAGCGTGTCGAGCATCTCCTCGATATCTCCATCAAGCTGATAGCATCCAGCGCTGCAACGACTTTTTCATTGTCACTTAGAATCAAATCTTTCAGCCGTGTCTACGAGTGGCTCGGCCCGCTACTTGCACGGTTCCACGCGACAATTGATTCTGGACGCGACGCGGTCCATACCCATCACCCTCGACAGTCTCGTGGACCCCCAGACGCAACACGAACCGGACACGACGTTTCTGGACAACCGCAAGCGTCCGTCCATGTTTCGGACGCTCTTGACGTACGACGACACCCCGATGCGGACGGTCTGGCGGGACACCGGTGAGCTCGGCAAGTGTTGCGTCGGCTTTACGAGCCTTGTGTGGCGGCCCGCCTCACCGCGGCCTGTCGCTGCTCGTCGCGAGCAAACGGGACCCGTGGAAGACAACGGCGGGACCGGAACCTTGTGTCCCCGGCCGTCGTCAACTTCTTTTGCGCATGGGGACGCTCGAGATGCCGGACCAGGACGCGACGCTCCATTGTGTCGCTACAGTCTTGAGTTCCCACCTCGCCGCCGCCTCGTACCGTCCGCCCGTCCCCCTTTTGCCGTGTTTGTGTCCCCACGTGCGTCCAGGACGTCGTCGTCGTCCACCTTGTCCGACCAGGCCAGCCCTCCCTCGGTCCGCGAGCTCGCGGCCTTTATAAAGTGCATCTTGAAGCTCGCCAAGACGGACGCCGAGTGTATCATCATGACGCTCGTGTGCGTCGAGCGGCTCCTCACTGCGACGCGCGGTCGCTTGGAAATCCAGCGCGCGACGTGGCTCCGCATGGTCTTTTATTACCGCACTTGGAGGTAAAACGCTATTTTTGAATCACTCGCGATCGAATAGTTTTGGTTTACCTGAAAAAACGAGGTGGGTCGCTGGTCTTGTGGGTGCCGAGAGCCTCTCGAGGCGGCCACCTCGAACTTGACGTGAAGCTTAACGGAAGCTAGCATAATTATCAATTACTTATATCATGTTTTTACCTAAAAGAATAAACCACTTGTTTAATATAGTACCTGTATGGTGGATCCGAGGCCCGTGGAAGTGAGAATTTGAATACGGGTAGTAATTGGGGGGGGATAGGCCTATTATAACTGAAGGGGGGATACGGGTAGTAATTTGGGGGGATACGGATATCAATTGCCAAAAACTATCTGACAAAAAGCTAAAATAATTTTTTGGCTTCAAAAACCACCGCTCTGTTAAAGACTATCACGTGGTAGTTCTATAGACATGAAGATCAGTATTAACGAGTATATAATTTGTTAGAAAGAGCACTTTTACATCCACATATTTAATAGTTTTCTGTCCCTGTGACGTTCCCGATCACGTAATTGCTTCTATGGTTTAACTTTATATACCCTTCGCCCCGTCGGTACGACTGGGTACTGCACTATTTACGCTAATTAAATCACGTGCTGTCCGCTCCTTCCTAATGGTCAATCCTCTTCTCCCTTTCTTTATTGGAGTGCTTGTCTCATCCTACTGTAGTGCTAATTCGATCCCCGTCGTCAGTGGAACATCAGATCATGGTGGGGATCCAATCACAGCAAACCTAAGCTTCGAGTAAACAATGAAGCAAGGGAGGTTTCGATGATGAAAGAGGATAACCGCAACGTCATAATTCCATGTTCATGTCACTGAGAGAAGGAGAAACATCTGATGGGCTCTTCATGCAATAGTAAATGGAAGAGAAGGACAGACATATGACGAGGCTCTTCACGTAAAAGTAAATGTGGCAAATGAGCTGCATCTCATAGACAGAACAAATCTTTCGGAAAGCTGATGGAGGAGTTAGCATCAACATAAAAGATGTTGTATCTCGCGCCAAGATGTTACGAACTTATCCCAGGATTAAGCCAGAGAAGTTTGGCGACTATGATCTCGAGTTGATCGTTGCCGGTCACATGATTCTCAGTCGACTAAATGGAAAAAACTGGACGTTGTTAGCTAAAAAACCGCCCAAGGCCACGGGCGGTATTGGAGTTACAAGACACACGAAAAACGGGGAGAGTACCTTCGGGAATATGGTGTCGTACTTGAAAAGTTCATGGGAAGATGTTCTGGTTAATAGACGTAAAAAAAGACAAGTTGAGCTATAAGGATCTTTATATTATGGCGTTCTGGAGCGACCACCGGAAGAAGAAGATCAACTTGCCGCCGGCATCGGTATCTGAACCTATAACACAATTGCTTAAGCGAAAAGATGTCGAATACAAAGTTTAAAAAAGCTGCAATGGCTTGTTACAAAAACGTTCCAAGCGTGAGTGGCAAAAGCGAAGATGAGCTACTAAGGATAGCGATTCACCAGGTCCTTGTGAGGCTGTGCACAAAGAAAAGAACCAGAGAAAATAATATCGTGATTTTGTGTGCGAGTATTGCTGCGTCACGAAGCATCTGTGGTTTGTTACTACATTCGCTGCACAAATTGCTAACCAAGCTACGATACTATGCAGTTGATATTCAGTACAACGGCGTTAAAAGTATGACAATTGTTTTTAAATGATCATTCTATAGATCAGTATAGTATAGGTAACACAAAGACGAGCTTCACATCAGAAGCGTTTAAGGAGATATCCGTATTCCAAACATGATATCCAAGTCTTTTATAACAAGGATTGGTAGCCCTCAGCCGGTGTGACCAATCAATTAATGTTTTGCTCCAGAAACTTCCCAGTTGGAGATCCACGGTAAACCGATGTGGCGTAGTCAACGTCCGGGAATATTTCCGGAACGGAGGACAAAACGACCAAGGGTACTCCGTTGTGGTGAAGCGTGATGAATTCAGAAAAACTGTAGTATGTACTCCTCACCTGGAAGATGAGTTGCTAAAAGATTATAGGGATAAACACGCATGGTTAAGGAGGACAACTCCTATACCGTTAGCGGATCAGCGAGTTCTCGTAATCAGCAAGTGAGATTACGGCTGCTTGGACCGTGGAGCATGAAGTTTGATAGAAGCTAACGCAACCTCGAAGAAAGTACCAATCGTGTCCAGAAATGGTGTTGGAATTTGCTATGCTACGCGTGTGTGCAGCCTGGTGTTAGGCTGCATACAAATCCCAAGTGTAAGCGACCATTGTGGCCACATTTGCATTTATCGCATATTTGGTACTTTAGGATTTTATATATTCTATTATTAAGTTTTAGGGTAGGTTCTTAGGTGCTATTCTATTTTATATTCAGTATATCTTTTACCCATTAAGTCGCATTACATCCTGCCCTCGTACGCCCCTACTCTGATCAAGTAGGGCGCGCTTCTTTATAAGAAACTTCCATCTCAACGGTAGTCAGGCGCTAACGGTCTGAGATACCATTACGGAAAGTTACACGTGCCCCCAACTCGTGTCAACTTCCAACAGGTTATGAGCCCAAGGGACACGGGGGCACGTACTGGCATAATAAATTAAAGGTATTACTCGGCAGGTCCAACAGTGTTGACGATTACACGTTGGACGGACTCCTGATACATTGGAGTGATTTGTTTACTGGATTCGACTATTGCGTTGACGATTGCGCTGGTGTCGCAGTAAATTGTGTTTTTGGCTGAAGTCGACTGTTGCGCTGGTGATTGCGCTGCTGTAGCAGTAGATTGGTTACTTTATCGTCTGTTCATCATGGACGACGACGACGTGTTTGACTCGGAGAGCGCACTGAAGGCGATGGTGTTGCAAGTGGGTAAGATGAACGACCGCTTGACTAAGATGGAAGGAGAGAGTCAGGAAGGCCTCGGGCGAAAGGTTTCGCCGGATACGGTACAGAATACACCGGTTGGTGGTGTGAGTTCAGCATTCCAAGAAAGTATTAGGAATTTCGCGCCGTTTGGGCAGCGAATCACGATCGATGACCTCTCATCGGATGAAGGCGTTGAGAGAAGAGGTGCGCCGCGTGCGGAACCGCCGCGTAGGCAACCTGGAGTACCTGGTGTTGTACCAGGAGATGGACAGGCGGCTGCGAATCAAGCGAATCAGGACGCACAGCCGCGCTCTTTCAAGATTCCAAAGTTAACGGTACAAAAGTTTACGGGTGTCGAAATTTACCCCGGATTAGGACCTGGTTTCAAGGATTGGGCATATTTGTTTGTAGAAGCCTTGGAGATAGCGGAAAATTCGTCTGGTTTTACGTGGACGAAGAGACTAAAGGTGAACAAGCTTGGCGATAACCTGGAAGGTGCGGCATCAAGACACTTTCGTTCGAATATTGGCATTTGGTGGCAGATTTCGCAGACATTGCACTTCGTGATGGAGCAGATGTGGCGCGCGTACAAGGTGACGATATCTCACCAGCAGGCAGCGCAGCTATTTGTAAGCGAGAAGGATCCGAGGCGTTCATGGAACGAGCACTTACTTTACCTTACAGCGTTGGCGCGCGAGAGCGAGTCCAGCGAGAAGCTGATAGTGGAGAATCTCGTCAAGTACGCAATGTCGAGCCTGAAGTATGCAAAGATGACTCTTTATAACCCGTCGCGGACTGACTACATTATGCATGCACAAGCGCTGGTGGAGTGGGCGCAGGAAGTCGAGATGGCTCATGTCAGAAGACGGAAAGGACCGAGAGTGAGTGTGAACGCAGTACAAGATACTAGGAAGGCGATCACGTGCTACGGTTGTAATAGCAGAGGACACATTCGCCGGGATTGCCGCAAGATACCTGACAGAAAGCAAGCCTATCGAGGAACTCAAGATGTTTCAGCGAAAGAATATGGATTGGCGATTACAGAGGCGAGTGCAGAGTGGCAAAATGTGCTGAATTCAAGTGATTTGGACGAATGCGACGAATGGATTCTGGATAGCGGGGCGAGTCGTCATCTCGTCGGTGATGAAGAACTACTAGAAGATGTGAAGACAATTGCTGATGGAATCAAGATGACGTTACCGGATGGGAACTATATGCAGGTGACCAAAGTTGGAAAGGTGCGACTACGAAGTGTTGATGACCAGAATGTCGTGATAGCGTTACAGGATGTGTACTATTCGCCAAAGCTAGCGAGGAACCTAATTTCGCTGGGCAAGTTGATGGAGAAAGGATGCAATTTAGTACACCGAGATGACAAGATGGAAGTTCATTTGCGTGGAGATCTGTTGTTCACTGTGGAAGTTCATTTGCGTGGAGATCTGTTGTTCACTGTGGAAGTTCATTTGCGTGGAGATATGTTGTTCACTGTGGAAGTTCATGAGTCCATTTTGGCGGCAAATCTTGTTACGACTACGAGACACATCAGTCATATCGAGACGTTGGATACAAGAGTGAGTCAACAAGTAACGCGAGCGTTAGCAGGTGATGATCCCGCACTGGATGAAGCGGATACAAATGCTGGAAACCAAGAAGAAGATGGTGTGGAAGAACGAGACAAGAGCGTACCAGAGCGCGTTGATGATACGGTGGAACAGGCACCGAATACACCAAGGAAGGATAGCATGAAACCGAAGCGAGCGATACAAGAAACAGCAATGTTCAAGGCATACAAGGACACGCTAAATCGGAAGAAGAAGAAGAAGAATTCTGGGACGGAAGGAGCCGCTACTGAAGTGAATAAAGAAGTTTAAGGGAGCACAAGTGTGCAAGAACACGCGTTGGCTGTATATACGGTGATGGGACCGGATGACGTGGAGATCAAGTCAAGATATCCGAATGACCCAAGTAATTACAATGAAGCTCATAAGCGAGACGACTTATGCAAGTGGAAGGAGGCTGAAGAAGTGGAATTAAAAGCTTTACAGGACATGGACTACCTGGGAAGTCGTTAAGTGTCAAGACAAGAATGATATACCTACGAAATGGGTATACAAGACGAAGACGAAAGCGGATGGAACCATAGAGAGGTACAAGGCGAGACTCGTAGCACGTGGAGACAAGCAAGTTTACGGACGAGATTTTATGTTTACGTTATCGACTGTGATTCATCTTAGCAATGTCAAGGTAGTGCTGGCGATGGCTTAAGTGTGGAATGTGCCGAAACGGCACTGAGATGTTCCAAGCGCGTACCCGAAGCCACATACAGAGAAAGATTTTGATATTTTTTTGAAGATACCCCAAGGCATGGTGATCAAGGATGAAGTTTTACGAAGTTTCAAAGTGGATTCTACTAACTGTTTGGCTTTACGTTTGAAGAGGAATCTATATGGACTAAAACAAGCTGGAAGAATGTGGTATGAGTTGCTGCGTAAGACGCTGATTGATTTGAAGTTCGAGCAATGCATGACGGACACGTGCATATTTTCACGCAGAGATGTTGAAGGCATTGTGATTGTTGGAGCTTATGTCGATGACTTACTGGTGACAGGAACGACGGTGCAGATGGTTGATAAGTTTTTCGAGATGATGCAGATATTGGAGTTAAAGGATCTCGGACCGGTAGAAAAGTTTCTCGGGATACGTATTGGTGGAAGTCAAGAAAGTGGATAGTATGGACCAAGAGCAGATGATCGACGGATTATTGATCAAGTACAATATGGAGCAAGCTAACCCCGTACAGTTACCGATTGTGGATATTAATGAGGATGGCGAAGATGATAATTTCTTGCCCAAGACTGGAGCGGAAGGTGTACTGACGCAGAGAGTGTTTCAATCAATAGATGGGAGTTTACTGTGGATTTCTAGATGCACAAGACCGGACATTTCGTTTGCAGTACATCGTGTTAAAAGAAACATGAACGCACTAAGACAGGCGGACTACAAGCTAGCTAAGAAGATATTGCGGTATCTGAAAGGATCGAAGGAGCTCAAGTTGCGTTTGGATTATAAGGCGAGGAATGAAGACAGTTTGAAGTTGGACGGATACACGGATGCGGATTTTGCGTGCGATAAGGCAGACAGGAAGAGTGTGAGCGGTTGCGTGGTTTTTCTGAACGGCATGGTTGTTGGTTGGCAGTGCAGAAAGCAGCGTGTAGTCGCGTTATCAACGGCGGAGGCGGAGGTTTTTGCGGCCGTGGTTGGTGGAAAGGAAATTTTAGGTTTGAAGGAGTTGCTGGAGGAAATCGGAGTCAAGGTGGAGATGCCTATGATGTTACTCATGGACAATCAAGCAGCAATTCGACAGCTGGAGGACGAAGAGAGTGGTGCAGCATCGAAACACGTAGATGTCAAGCTCAAGTTCCTGAAGTACTACGTCAAGCGCGAAGCGGTGAGACCGCGGTACGTGGCCAGTGATGACATGATCGCAGATCTGCTGACGAAGCCACTATGTGCAGCGCGTGTCTCCCGTTTACGCAGCAAGATTGGACTGGGCCAATGATGGTTTGCACAAGGAGTGGCACGATGATCGCTGAAGGAGTGTTGGAATTTGCTATGCTACGCGTGTGTGCAGCCTGGTGTTAGGCTTCATACAAATCTCAAGTGTAAGCGACCATTGTGGCCACATTTGCATTTATTGCATATTTGTTACTTTAGGATTTTATATATTCTATTATTAAGTTTTAGGGTAGATTCTTAGGTGCTATTCTATTTTATATTCAGTATATCTTTTACCCATTAAGTCGCATTACATCCTGCCCTCGTGCGCCCCTACTCTGATCAAGTATGGCACGCTTCTTTATAAGAAACTTCCATCCCAACGGTAGTCAGGCGCTAACGGTCTGAACTACCATTACGTAAAGTTACACGTTCCCCCAACTCGTGTCAACTTCCAACAAATGGTTTAAATGATTGGTGGATGCGATTGATCTCGCTATGGTTAAATAATAAGACTTTTTTAATGACCGATCGGGACAAGATCTGCAGTATTTACGCTACAACAAGAATTAGGACGGATCGGACAGGACCAAGTGGCGGCCAACATTTCCACTGATCTCTCTATTAACCGGGTGGATCGTGTCACCCAGCGTCGTGAGGGATTATCGTGTTTCCCTTGACAAGCTTTTATGCCAATTCCAAAGCAGGAGTTAAGATCATATATGTTTTTATATAGGCCATGTGGTTTGGATAGAAAGGAGGATTTTAATTCTGTAACATCATTCTTATATTCACTTAAAAAAGAATCGTTGCGGCACGCAGTGATTGATATTGGTATTAGTCGGCTAACGAAGTTCATTCTATTCTCGGATGAGACACGCATATGTTCACTTTAGCTCGCCGGAGTCCTCCGACGGATTTTGTTAGGGAATATAGATACTCACGCAAAAATCACCGGTATTTGGAATACAGACTTAGCTGGAAAGGTTGTGTGGAGATAATATTTGCAGTTCCTGCGAAAGATTGTAGTTATTAGTGGAGTTATGTTTCTTCCGTCGTTTGACGCGATAGATTGAACAAATTCATGATCGGAGTCGTTCTTGGTGCGTAGGGTAAGTACCAACCTCGGTGCAAAGTCTATGATGGGCACACCGCTTGTACCCATAAGGTACAGATCCAATCTGATAAGCATGATCGTCTACATCAGGTCCATCTAGAAAGTGTAACGGTGGGTACACAAGGTGAGATGGATATTAAGATAGACTCAAGTCTATCGATCCGATATAGGCTTGGACTAAGATGATCAACGGAGTACCCGCTACGATATTTGGTCGTCTGTACCAGTGGAGATTTGGGCTCATAAGAATGTTGGTTTAAATTTGGAACTCGCCTCGCCACAACTGTGCGCGTGCCCGGATGGTTCACCTTAGATATCACTGCAATTCCAAAGATGATGATGACTTTCGATCAAAGTGGTGAATACTTTCTCGGGTGTATTAGGGGAGGCAATTGGCCTTCAATACTGATCATTTATGAAGAAAGCTTTTTTCGATCTTGTCCGGTGGAGTGATAGACCAATATTAAAGATGAAATTAGTCTTCTCCTGGAGCCGGATTGGATGATACTAAAATTAGCTATATCCCAGGAATTACATCTAACATCTGCCGAAAGGCTCAGCGAGTACTTCGGAGTGGGAAGACATTTGAAATTACAGGCATGTGTGTTTTGGTGTATTCTGACGACAAAAACCGTAGGTATCTGTATAATAGTGTTTTCCCAGTATACACACGACATTAAGCAGTGGAAACCCATTTTTGGACACCGAGGACGTATTCACATGGAAGGTTCTCAAAGTTTATGCTCCCGGTGATAACGCGCACATCCAAACTGCTCTATTTCGTGGTCTTTACTGTAGTCCTTGAACGCCGTGAATAATAACGCCGAGAAATTAAAATGGAACCCGTTATATGATACGTAGCAACTAATATACCTCCCACTTGAGAGTCAAGCATATCCGCTGCAAGAAAGGAGATCTGTTCCGCTTGCGCACCTTACCAACCAGAAATTTGACTATCTTCCTTGACAGCGCGCCTGTATGTCCTGAATATGCCGATTAATACCTGACAGATTCAATTATGCCTCGTTTCTCTAGTTTTATCGTTCCGTCATGTACAACTGTTTAGTGTCTCTCCTCCTTATCCATTTCGTTCTCCGTAGTAGCACTTACTCGCTCCATAGGATCACTACTATTTTATTGGCCACTGCCGAAACGTACAATCTGTGTCGATCATGTACTATTTACGTCGTTTTATCCTACTTGTCCTTTTTGGCGTATCCTTATCAACTGACTTCATCGCTACGTCCTGGTCCGTTGTCCTATCTCGATTCCACCCTCCTTTCTCCTCATCCATTGGTGAAAGCTTGACGGTGGTCCTTATTTCAAAATGAAGCACTAGCGGCATTTTCACCCCATCTTGTTGTGGTGATTCCTTCTGCTGCATCACATTCTTAACACAATTATGTAATAGGACTCCAATACATTAGAGGCAATCATATTTAAGTCAAAATAATATTGTTCTAATTTGAACATTTAGGTTGTTCAAAAGGAAGTTTGTTGTTAATGAATTCGATGCGGTACCCCATGATTTGTAATGAATTATCACCAATTCGGCCAGCAGATGAATCAGCATGATTTGGTCGAAGACGAAGGAATTAAAGTTGGTGGTATACCACGCGATAATGTAAATTAAATGCCACGAGAGGCGCAAGTCACTATACCAGGAATGAGAAACTTTAACCAAATGAAAGAGGGATTTAGTTTTATAATAGGGGGTGTAAAACCTCAGAAATTTTTAGTCGATAAACCGGGGGTTCGAATACGATTAGACGGGGTTCGATTAGAATTATTTGTACCTATAAAAGTTATCGGTCGCCTCCGGAGGTTACCGATACGATTAGAGTAATCGAACCTGACAACTCGGAGTAATCTAACCCGAAAACTAAACAACTGCAGCATGAAGTAAAAGTGCTCTGTTTTGAAGCGCACCGATGATCATTTGCTATATTTGGCTTCAACTGACGCCGGGGTTCCGGCCGCCGTCGCTTTCGGACGTGTCATGGTTTTATGGTTGTGTGTGGTTGTGAAGTTCTCAGGGTGTTCTGTTCCGCGGTTGTTTACGCCACCGTGTACGCCAGCACCGATAACAGTTAATCCAACCCCCTCCCCCCGTCTTATAGAATGGGCACTCAAGGTTTGTAAGGGTCGATAAGGGCAACCCCAGGTTCAAATTATTTGTACAGATAGCTCGGGGTAAAAAATACTTTTATTTTTCTGGTTGACCCGAGGTTTGACACCCCCTAATATCGTCAGCCAACTCATTACATATTTGTACATTGGTTTTGTTTAGTTTTATACCGATACCATCCATACTATATTAATCTTTAGTTTTCCATCTATCTCAGAAGGCTATTTTAAGTCCGTGTGTAATGGGGTGCCATTACATAATTGATATTCAAGTTAGAATATCACAGTTTAATTTCAGACGCGTTGTCTGAAATTTAAATAAGAGATTATAAGTTATTATAATCTAAGAAGGAAAAGTCGATTCGGTATAAATACCGAATCATGCAGGTTAACTAATAGTACAGTTAGTTAAAGACTTGATAATATTATATTAATTAGTTAGTTACTATACTATTAGCCTCTAAACCACCCATTAAATAAACACTCTTAATTTTGCGTTCTTAGACCTAAGTGAATATTCATATATTTCCTTTTAGTATAGGATTAGTTGTTATCAACTAATCCTGCCCTATTGCATTGCGCGCTTCTTCGCAATTACAGTGTAAGCCTGTAACAGGATCAGTCCTGTTACACCTGGTAGCACTTTGTGGTCTGTCCTAACGACCACATTTCCGTTCTGCTAGTTAACTAGCGGAGCGAAGATTAAGAGCCGCTCGACATCATGTCGCGATACATGACGCCTGCCGAGCGAGAGAGAACGCTGGAAGTGGTGAATGAACACTTCCCTCACTTCTCGTCGCGTAGAAAAGACGCGACGGTGGAAATGGTTCGGTCTATGGGGACCGACATCATTACCTTCCTCCAGAGTAAGTCCCCGGAGGAAGTGATACAGGTGGTGAATCGTTTTAGGCGAAACCACCTAGAAAAGCCAGAACGGCCCGCTACAGAGGCAGCGCGGACCGCAACTGCACCTGCAACGCATAGCGTTGAAGTGGTAAAGGCGCGAGTACCTCCCTTTACCGGCGAAGGGGGCGAGCCCCTTCGTAGATGGTTCGCAGAGGTGGAAGATGCCATCTCTGTGCAAAATATTGTTGACGAGCGTCAACAGGCGTACTTCGCCACAACATGTCTGGGCGGCAGAGCCAGGGCATGGGCGATGAGTCGCAGAGCCACTGATGACTCTGCGTTCCTGACTTATCAGGAATTAAAAGCTGAGCTAAAGCTCAACTTTGAAGCTCCAGAAATGGAGCTAAGTAGTCGGCAGGAGTTCATGGAACTCCGGCAAGGTAAGCTTGACCTTCAAGCTTACGCTCAGAAGACGCAATATTTGCTGTCAAATATTGTGTATGAGCCGTTGCCCCCTGCTATGCAGGTCACTGGCTTCATGAAGGGACTCAATGATGGTCCCGTCAAACAGAGTCTTTACCGGCACCCGCCAAAGACTCTAAGGGATGCCATTGATATGAACATCCGTGAAGAGTTCAGCATGCGATCAGCGTCATCGCATGCTGGGTACAGCCGAAGGGCTCAACATACCTTCGCTTTTGAGATGGCGCAACAGCATGTCAACAATCAGCAGTCGGGCAGACGAAGATCACACTTCGTCTCAAGAAACAGCCACCCGAGCCAGAGCATGGGCGGTGAAGGTCCAGCGCCGATGGACCTATCGGTTGCGGTTGCCTCGAACACGAAGCAACCGAAATTTAAGAAGAATATTCGCTGCAATAGATGCGCGAAAATGGGGCATTTTGCCCATGAGTGTATGGCACCGCGTCCGGTGCCACTCAGTCAGCGGACGGAACCGTCCGCTGCACGGCGACACCAACAGGGACATCACCCTGTTGGTGCAAAAAACGTAGATCACCAGTAGGGGCGGGCGCCCTACTAGGAATGTTATCCCACATGCCGACATAGGGCATGTGAGGGTAATAACCCCAGACGGGACTATGTCCTGTCAAAAGGTGCAGGGTGATGGTAAGCCTCTTATCACCCTGGAGGTTAAGCCGCACGGGAGCGATGTCCCCATGCGAGCTTTGTTTGACACAGGAGCGTCAAACAATTTCGTTAGAACTCAGAGTCTAACGCTGTTGAGCTTCGTGGAGGTAGAAACCCCACGAAGTTGTGGTTGTCAGTCCGGTTAGCAACAGGTGCAACCGTGACTATTCCAAATCGTGTGATTAAAACACGCTTCGAGTTGAATGAACTGTCATTCGAGGATGAATTCATCGTCCTCGATTTAGATGACAAGTTCGATGTGATACTTGGAATCCCATGGATGTCCAAGTTTAAAGCTTCGATCGACTGGGTTAACCTATCGATCGACTGCGGCGGATGCACAGGATCTGATCACCCTGTGTGTAATCCGGCTGTATCAGAAGATACAACCGCAGCGTCAGACAGTCTGGTGGATAGCGATGGCACCACCAGGTCTGTTCTGACACGATCAGCGGAAGGTACCTCCGCTGGTGAGAGTCCAGAGGGACTACCACACGCAACAGAAGAGTCGTTGAGTGTTGGAGAGAAACATTCCACGGGTGATAAAGACCACCGTGAGAATGAAGTAATATCGCCGGTGGTAAACACCCACCTTGAGAATGAAGTGATATCCACGGTGGGAAACACCCACTGCGACCGAAGGTTCCAACACGATGAAATAATTCCGTGTTGATGAGAGTGAACTCACGATCGAGTGCAATCGTGAGCACAACTCCGTGGTGGCCAGTACCCACACGTTGCGTTAGCCATGCACACGGGTGATAAAGACCACCGTGTCGCAGAAAAGGCGGCCGATCAGACGATCACATCTGATCGCCAAAATTCCATGGTAGGCAGTGGCCACGATGATGATGAGTATTCGCACACGGTGAATCGTAATCACCGTGTAGCAGTCAATCAGACGAGTGCGTCTGATTGCATGGGCAGTTCCGTCGAGACGATCAACGTCTTGACGCAAACGGAGACCGGATTAGCTACCCAGTCTCTGTTGATGGAACACCCTCCGAAAGAAGGTTCGGAGGTGATGGCTCTTCCAGCGCTAAGCTGGCACGATGATCAGATCGAACAGATCTGTATCATCGTTGCAACAGATGATGTAGTGGATATTCGTTCACGAATATCCAAATTACAAGTGGAAAACATTGGGAAAGAGGATCCCAATGATTAAACCAGAGTTCAGCGCTTTGAAGCGCAGAGCTGGGAGTCGCTTAAATCGAACTCCCAATTTTATGAGGTACTTCGAGAATACGCTGACGTATTCCCAGAAAAAGTACCTAGCGAGCTCCCTAAGGATAAGGGAACTCGTCATGAGATTGACCTCGTGCCAGGCACAAAGTATTGTGTTACGCGGCAATGGCCGTTGCCGCGTGATCAGGTAAAAGCTATCGACGAGTTTTTCGAAGCTCGTCGTAAAGCAGGCCAAGTGCGGGAGTCTACCTCACCGCACTCTACCCCCACCTTTTGTGTGAAAAAGTCCACAGGTGTGTGGAGAATCGTTCACGCTTACAACAAGCTGAACGCAGTGACGGTACCGGCACAGACGCCGATACCGCGAAAAGATGTCATCATGATGGCATGTGCGGGAGCACCATCTTTAGTGCTCTCGATCTAAGAGATGGATTTTATCAAATACTAATGCGTGATAAGGATATCCCTCTCACGGCGGTAAACACCCCAAGCGGCATGCTTTGGGAGTGGATTGTTATGCCGCAGGGGATTCGAAATGCCCCTGCTACGTTTAACAGATGCGTAACGCATCTATTACGTCCTGTGCGAGAATTCGCAACGAGTTATTTCGATGACGTGTTCATCCATAGTAAGGGTGAACACGATAAAAGCAATGTAGATGTCCATAGGGAGCATCTACGTCGAGTGTTGGAGCTTATGCGTAAACATAAGCTCTATGCAAATCTGAAGAAGTGCACCTTTGGTGGACCTGAGATACCCGTTCTTGGATGCTTTGTGGGCAAGAACGGGGTGCGTCCTAATCCAGAAAAGATCAGGGTGATCGTTGAATGGCCTACGCCAAACAACGTTAAGGAACTTCGAAAGTTCCTTGGGTTGGCAACATATTTGCACAAGTATTCGTGCAACTATGCTGGGTTGATACGACCTCTTTCTCAATTACTTATGAAAGATGTCGAATGGCATTGGGAATCCAATGTCAATATGCTTTTGATGCAGTCAAGCAAAGCTTGACTGAAGCGCCTGTCTTGGCTATAACCGATAACGAGCGTCCGTTCCACGTCGTTTGCGACGCGACCGATTTCGCTATCGGCTGTGCTTTGATGCAGCGTGATCACGATGATCGTGATCGCGTAATCTGCTATCAATCGCGTCAGTTGCTCCCAGCCGAGCTCAACTATCCAGTGCATGACAAGGAACTCCTTGCCATGAAGTACGCACTGGCTAAGTTTCGGATCTATCTATTGGGAGATAGACCGTTTGTGGTTTACACGGACCATGCGTCGCTACGCACGGCCGTGAATTCACCACACATTTCTCAAAGAATGGCTCGATGGCTGTCATTCTTTGCTGAGACAACTTTACTGTTGAATACAAACCCGGAAAGTTGAACGTGATAGCGGATGCGCTATCACGAAGGCCCGATCACGAGACGAAACCGTCCGTAACCGAAGGGGCCAGTGCAAACGCGATCCGTTGCACTGCTTTGTCGTCGTCAATTATACGACAAGTACGCGAGGCGTACAAAACAGACGAGGGGACACGTCTGTTGATTGATTACTTACGTAATCAATCAAGTGAGAAATGCGACGAACTCCCAGAGTTCCTCCGCGCTTGCGTGCATCGATATCGACTGCACGATGGTCTGCTGCTTTACAGCACAGACCAAAAAGACGAAAGTAGCATCGTCGTTCCAAACGACGATGATCTCAAACATCAAATTATGTTTGAGTATCATGATGCACCGATTTCGGGGCATAAAGGTCGAGAGAAGACATACGCTTCTCTCCCACGTGACTTTTACTGGCGAAACCAGTACAAGTGGGTACGCAAATACGTACGCGCTTGCGAGATTTGCCAGCGCGTTAAGCCTGCGCAGTCTACACAGGCTCCGCTGCAATCTCTGCCGGTTCCGACAGAGTGTTGGAAGTCCATTTCAATGGACTTCGTATTCGGTATTCCACCCGACAACAGTCGGAAGACCGGAATAGTGGTCTTTGTGGACTGTTTCAGTAAGATGGTACATCTTACTGCAGTATCAGCGAACATAACCGCCGCTCGAACAGCGCGGATATTCGTTGATACGTTATTCCGTTTGCACGGAATGCCGGAAGACATTGTCTTGGATCGAGATCCGAGATTTACAGGACGTTTCTGGCAAGAAACGTTCTCACTGTTGGGAACCCAGTTGAAGATGTCAACTGCGGACCATCCGGAAACGGATGGGCAGACGGAACGGGTTAACCGCGTTCTCGGAGACATGTTGCGATCATACGCACATGCCTTTGAACAGTGGAGTGACTACCTGTCACTCACTGAATTTGCGATTAACAACTCGTTGCATGCTTCAACTAAGCATACACTGTTCTACGTGAATGCCTTAAGGCATCCACGAACCCCAGTTTTACTTGGCGGTACGCCAAATCTAAGTGGGGGAGGGACCCGCTCAAATTTTGAGCGAGTCAATGCGCAAGTTGCGACTGCAACTTGTGAACAAAACGATGGCCCTTCTACTGACAGTACAGTAGAAGCGGAAGTAGCTTCAATTGAAACTGAAGCTGCATACGATGAATATGTGTCCGCAGCAATGGCTGCAGACAATGAGGACAATGCACCTACTGCTAATAAAGCAGTAGATGAATTCGTATTACAGAGCCAAGCTGTAATACGCTATGGTAAAAGATACACTTGCATCTGCTTTTGATAAGCAGAAGCAAAATGCAGATAAACAAGGAAGGAAGAACAATAACTCCTTTCTTAAAGGTGAATTAGTATTACTAAGTACTACTAATTTGCCTACACATGCAATAAGTAACATCCCTACACGGAAGTTGCTTCCTAAGTACATTGGACCTTTCAAGGTCCAAGAGATTCGGGGGAATGCCTATACCTTAGACATTCCCACAGCAATGCGGCTTCACCCAACATTCTATGTTGGGCGGCTCAAGCCGTATCACTCGTCTTCGTCTTACGACGAGACGCAGAACCACGGAAGATGCCGTGCTTCTCCAAGTCTCCCAGGAGAGACTTGTAATCGGCCTCCAGCCGTTGGTGAGCAGAGCGGAGAGTCGTTACCTCCGCCTTCGACTGCTCAAGATCAGCCGTGCGCCGATCGAGCTCTCCCTTATAGCGGGAAAGCTCAATGTACAGAAGATTATTCTTCTGCTGGAGGGCAGTGTGCGCTCCGAGGATGTCGCGGACATCCTCGCGAAGAGACCGATATGTCTTCACAAAGTGAGAAATATCGCTGCTCAAGGAGGAATAACCCTCCTTGAGCTTGCGGAGCGAAGAACCATGCTCCGCAACAACAACAGCGAGGGAATTCTCAACCTCCGTCGCCCCTGATCGATAATCAGGGGAATAAGCGATACATTCTCGAGCGCTTGATCTCGAAGCGCTCGGTTCCTTCGAAGAAGGGGCAGCATACCGAGTACTTGGTACGCTGGTTGGGATATCCCCAAGAGTTCGACTCTTGGGAACCGATTGAGGTTCTGAGGGCCGACGCCCCAGACCTTTTGACTGAGTTTGAGAAGAAGTCTCAAACTCATAATGCGAAGTAGCATCAACAGTAGGTGTTGATGCATTCAGGGTATCAATTAAACCCTGAATTTCGGCGGGTACGGAAAAGCCACCGTACCCCCGCAACTCCTCTGACAGACGAGGAGTGCCCTGCGTACACCGCGGGCAAACGAGGTGAGAAGGGACACCACACTTTAACCCTTCTTTGATGCAAGCAAAATGGATGTATTCCATTTTGCATGTTCGTGAGTGCTTTAAAAAGCTCTCGCGCATTACGTGAACTTTATTCACGTAATTATCTGGGCTTTTGTTGTAGTTGTCAACAAAAGCATTCCAACTCTGAGTCAGGGCGTCTTTATCGTCCATGTTCTTCCTTGACCCTTTCCGGTTCGAATAATATCGAACCTGGAAAAAGAGGTTAATAAAGTACAGACGTCTATCGTCTGTACTTCGATCGAATCGACGTGACTGGATGTCTTCGCAGTCATCCAGCACGGTGATATCGAACAACGCATACTGTCAGTCCCGTTTACGGTGACCGCCACTGTTGGGGGCAATAGCCCAGCCAGGGTCCAAAACCCCACTCTGTACGGAACATGTGGTTCCGTACGATGATACGCTTTAGAAGCGGCAGGCGCCGCTTCTGTTCGAGATCTTTTAGCAGGCGGAGCACCGCCTGCTTCAACACCACGCGCCGGGGTTAAATCACCCCGACGTGGAGAAGAACTTGGTCCAGGTGGGGATCTGCGTTCCCGCAACCACCTGTGATGATCATTGTCGCTGTCATAGCAGACAGCGACACCAGAGTCGTCATCGCTGTTAGGCGATGAGCACCTAGCGAGTTTCGACTCGCTAGATCCTTTAGTGGGGACAGCTGTATCCCCATCACTTTGTTCGGAATCAGAACTCCCGAACATGGCCCTCTTGGCAACACGCCATTCGAAAGTTGCCATCGTGCGAGATGTTGCATTAGCAACATCTCCCTGTTCCTTCCCAGATGCCGCCTTAGCAGCATCTGTGGTCGAAGACGGTACGTCTTCCGACCTTTGCGTAGTTGACGCTGCTAATTCAGCGTCACCGTTGTCACTCAACACCTCAGCACCTAGTGCTGAGGCGGAGGAAGAAGCTCCTTCAATGTTTCCAGCAGCGATCTTTAGAGAGCCGCCGTGTGCTTTGACCATCGAGTCGATGGTCAATCAGTTGGTGAATGAGAAATTCCGACCAACAAGTGCCACCTATGATTGGCCAAAATAAGAATTATTATTGGCCAACCACCTTAAGTGGGGGTGATGTAATGGGGTGCCATTACATAATTGATATTCAAGTTAGAATATCACAGTTTAATTTCAGACGCGTTGTCTGAAATTTAAATAAGAGATTATAAGTTATTATAATCTAAGAAGGAAAAGTCGATTCGGTATAAATACCGAATCATGAAGGTTAACTAATAGTACAGTTAGTTAAAGACTTGATATTATTATATTAATTAGTTAGCTACTATACTATTAGCATCTAAACCACCCATTAAATAAACACTCTTAATTTTGCGTTCTTAGACCTAAGTGAATATTCATATATTTACTTTTAGTATAGGATTAGTTGTTATCAACTAATCCTGCCCTATTGCATTGCGCGCTTCCTCGCAATTACAGTGTAAGCCTGTAACAGGATCAGTCCTGTTACACCGTGTCGCCCTACGCTCTGCTAGACATCTAGCGGAAAGTTACTGGTGGTTGTTTGATGGACAGATCCATTGTTTAGGATGGCCCAAAACCTGAGCACCTATATGGGGTCAATCACGAGGAGTTTGTCAATCTCTCAGCGCGCTGGTTAACATGATCAGGAGTATATACCCTGGAATGAATACAATGCTCGATCTAAAAGCTGGACGAGCAAATCAAAATCATAGACAGATTTCAAAGGCATCAGTCACAATACCTGCATCACCAGCGCCCATGCCATCGCATGTCGAGTTTTTTAAAGCCGATGAAGGGATAACAGAGAGCATCTCCTGTGATGGCTGCTCGAATTCGACACAGCCATAGAGGCGCGAAATATAAGTGTACCCAGATTACAGGTTCACATTGTCTTCACATGACTCAGCGACCGCGCTGAGACGGGCACCGTCAGGCTGACCCGTCTGCCTTTGAATGGTACAAGCGTTTAAGGAGGAGTTAAGGTCACATTTGAGCCTTCTTCAAATGAATTCAGATGTCGATTTGAGTTTATAGATCTGCGTCAGGATAAGCTTGGAATACAAGCTTACTAGCAGAAGGAAAAATGTTTGCGCTGCAATAGATGGTGCATTTTGTTCAAAAGATTCATCGCATCGCGTCAAACGCCATGCAGTCAGTGAACAGTAGGTCTGCTGGTAAACACCATCAACAGTAGCAACCTCCTGTTGCCTCAAAAAGCGTGAACAAAGGTTGAGCGAGGTGGTTTCTGATGCATTTTATAGTACCGGTACATCGTAAAACTTTGTAAGAAGAAAATACGGCGGTAGGCAGTGGCTAGCCAGCTGCATCTTGAAGGGAGATACAGAAGAACCTAGAGAAAAGAATAAGACGGACGAGCTTATTCGACCTGATTAAGGAGCACATTGGGTCGTTAAAGGCCCTAACGAAAACAGAGACCGGGTAATTTACCCATTTCTATAACGCTCCATATCCCTCCAAAATTGGTTTCGGAAGTAATGAATCTTCTAACGCTTTGTTGGAAGAATTTTATAAATCACTCACGCGACGTTCGTATCAAACCTATCTGCATCATCTTGCGAATGATGAAATCGTGGATATAACGAACAAATACCCACGTTACAACCACGTGGCATCATGAACGAGTGCATTCTCTATTGTAAAATATAGTTCAGCGTTTTGAAGAACAGCCGTAGTAGTCAATTAAAACGACATCCCCTTATTTTGGTGTGCTTTAGAATACGCTGAAGTACGCCCGGGTGCCGGAATTCGCAACGAGGTTTTTGGATGACGTATTCATCGATACCAAGGTGAAAACTTTAAACGCGACGTAGAATACATAAAGGGCACCAAGTCCAAGTGTTAGAGTTCATACATAAGCATTATCCTCATGCGAACTTAACGAAATGCAGGCTCCTTTGTTGTCAAGAACGGAGTTCTTCCTGATCCAGAAGGTCAGGGTGATAATTTAATGGCCACGTCGAAGAACTTGTTATGTTCCTGCATAAATACTCAAGTCATTATGCAGACCGCATTCGCACTTGTTGAGAAATATGTTGAATGACATTGGGATACACATGTCAAGACCCTTTTGATGCTGTCAAGCAAATCTTGACTGAAACACTGGTGCTAGTGTTAGCCGATAATAATCGATCTATCAAATTGCACCAATTAGCGAGTAGAGCGAACGAATTTCCATTTGGCTTGCCATGATACTTCAGAATGTATCTAAATCGTCTCGTGTTTTAACTCGTTAAATCTTATCCTACATTCGCCTTCGTGCAATTAATGCAGCAACACTGCTTCTTCTCAAAGCGTAGACGAGTTTGCAGCGCAGTAAACAGTTGCCTCGATAGGGTGAAAGAAGGGTTCGCGAAGAAACTGGCGCATATGTGGCATGGACCGTTTACGTTGACCATGTGCTGCATCTTTATCTTTTGTCGACTAAGTTCTAGTCTCAACGAGGCTTCGTGAATTTGTCCCTCTCTTCTTTTTATCTTCGCTTCCGCTACTTTTACCTCGAGAGCTCGAAGAACCGGCTAGCTTTCCTTCCACCTATTTGGCTGCTATGATATCCCGTTTCAGCATCTTCTGAACTCTCTCATCACCTGTTCCCTTGCTGCTACCACAGCATCAGCATCTGCACTGCTTGCACTAGAATTTGTTATTCTCCTCAGATATAGCCGCTTTGCGTGTCAGTTTCTCTCTAACGAAGAAAGAGCAGCTTCAATATCCCTCTTCTCCTTCGCAGAAGCCTTTTTGAATCCTGGCACGCTCCACCATCTTTGCCTCTGTCTCTCTTTCTGGTCCTTGTTCTGCCTCTTTCTCTCTATTTCATCTTGGGACTCATCAGTTGCGTTTTTTCTTCAAATCTTGTACTTCTACCTCCCGCTCCGCAACGCGCTCCTCTCTGAACTGCATATGTTGCTCATCCTCCTGATCCAATTGCATCTCACCTCGATTTTGTAATGTTACTTCCTCTTCCTTGTCCCGCTCGCCTAAACTTTTCTTGACAGAGCTGAAACGAGTCGGACAGAGTTTTGAACCGACGAGTAAGTCCCTCGCGTGTCTCCAAAACCTATTTAACCCTGTTTTCTCAAGACTTTCAAAAGCTAGAGGAGGCAATCACGAGTCTGGGCCTTTGTTTTTGTCGCGTAGGTGTAACTAGAGATCACAGAGTAAAGGGACTTTGTCGACGGGCGATGTTAACATGGATGACGCATTACGGAGTCGACAAGGGGATCTAGAAATTGTGAAGGCGATGATAGATGCGTAGGAGGCTGAAAAAAGACATAAACCGATGAAGTCACCAATTTTGTGGAGATCGACGGCATAGAGCTCTACAGTAAATATCTCTACCAACTGAGCTAAAATCGTTCTCAAACAGAGCTCTAGATGACGAACGTCGGGATAGTTTGGACTTATACATTCTTTCACCGTATTGGATAGGTACACTGTATAAAATCCGAAAGGGAGATGTAAAAGGGATAGAAGTTTACAATAACTTCAACATCTGTTACATAATTTCATGTTAGCTAGATAATCATTTCTCAATATACATCCCGTTGAATAAGTCTCTGTTTCGGACATCTTCTTCTTCTCTTAACGAACTGTTAACTAATATCTTATTAGCCGCTAACTTGTGCTTGACTGTGGAGATATGACGTGTGATTACTTTTCGTTTTATATTGGATTCACCATTGGACATTTACGATCTAAGTTTTCGACAACTAAGCAATGGATTTGAGTCCTATTTAACAAGCACAAGCTCCAACTTTCTTGTACAGTATTTTAGACTACAGGGTTCCCCGGTAAAGAGAGACAACCAATCAGTATTTTTTTTTATCTCGCGACAGAGTCAAAGAGAGTAGTAATCTGTTTTAATAGAAATAGAATTATCTCGTCCTTCGTCCAGTATCTAATGGAATTCGAACTTAAACCGTATCTAGTTGAATTCGACTTTATAATTGGTTAGAAGATATAAAAGTTATCCGCAGTCCCATTTCTTTTGTTGGTTGTGGTTTGTAGGATATGTAGCGCTCAATCGGGGGCTAGACAGCCACGAAATACCGTTGTTTGGAATGCCATGTCTTTGGCTTGTTGGGGAAGATTGCTGCTGCTACTGGAAGAAGTGTTATGTGCTTTCCTTTGGCCCAACGTTTGCATGTTCGAACTCAAAGAGAGAAAAAATGGTAAGGGTTTCAAATCAAAAGATATCAAGTGAAGGATATGGAAAAAGTCAAGTAGTCGCTGGTCGCCGTATCTAGATCAGTGGAGTGCCCTACCGGTCCTGATAAGACAAGTAACAACAGATAGATACTAATGCGAATATAATCCCCGTACCTGCATTGATACTGACGTACAGGAGACGACGTGATTTGGAATTACCAGAGGTGGTGATTGTTTTGTTTCCCTGCTCGATCTCGACGTCCAGACTTTTCTTTAACTCGTTCTCCTCACGACAGAACTCTCGCCAAATGTGCTGATATAAAAATAAAGGGTCAAAGCATACCGGGTGTCAAAGTAGCGCCAGACAAATTAACTCGCATCAAGGGCTCTATCGCGATTGTTTCTCTCTCCGAAGTACGCAATGCGGCATGGATGACCCGATCCCACTGTGTATACTTCTTATCATTGTCGTGACATGAAAAGCATTGCTCCTTTGATGGACGGAATTTGGATCTCCCTTACCGGACACATCATGATAGGCTTATAATTGTACTCCAAACTTGCCATTACCATCTCTTAGGTCATCTCTAACCACCACACTCTTACTAATACAAAACAATAGATCTCCTAGGAAGCTTTACGTTTATCCAAATGACTATGTATATAGTGACTCCTCACTATTTTTACTCATCACACGACATCTAAGCGAAACGAACCCGCAGGATCTACAATAGAGTCCGCACTTTGAAGCTCATGCAAAGCTCCGGGGAGCATCTCAAAGATATTGTTGTTGATCCGTCCCACCACTTCGTTGTGTGGCGCAAGCATGGCTCGCTCGAAGAGGAATTCTCGCTCTCCGATAGATCTGGTATGCAGTAGTGGTTATACAGCTTGAATAAGACTTTCCTGATCTTCTTGCTGAATAACCATTCTCAATGGACAGTGAATATATTCGGATTTGACTTGTGGAAGTTTGTTTTCTCCCATCTTGAGCAGCCATTGAGCAAAGGATTCCCCTCCAAACTCCTCTCGTGGAACATTGCCAAGTTCTTCCGTACGCATATTGCTTTGAAGCCGAAATGTGGTGACGTGCTGTCAGAGATGAGACTGTTTGATTGATGTAAGAACAATTTGTGCTCGTTATCCTTTTGGAATGACGGGCAAGACTTGACGAAAATCCCCAGACATCACAAACACAATTCGTACAAAAGGCTCGTCCACTCGAGTAATGTCTCTCAAGCTGCGGTCTACAGCTTCGAATTCGGAAGCAACATTAAACTCAGATGGCATCGAACATTTTTATGAGCTTGTGCTCTTTTGGTCTTGGTACCGCCACAATGATGAGGGTCCATCAAGTGCAGCAGGCATGTTCGACCCTGTGGACGAATCAAGCGGCGGAGAAAATAGCTTGTCGTGTCGTATTCCAGACTTGTGTGAGTTTGCTTCATTTCGAGAATTTGTTCTTAGATCGCCAACTCGTCCCCTCTGATAAAGTCCTGTACACTCACTCGCAGGCGGGGATCCATCAACCGTGATATCAATGTTTCCTTTTCAACTAGTTGAGTTTGTCACTGCTCTTTATCGCTCTCAAACTGTCGCATTGTTGCTGCCATTGATGCAACTCGATACTACGTGGTACCTGCACTTTATCTATCCGTCACGTCTATAATATATTAATGAGAAATTTTATAGAATAGGACACTATTTGGCAGTATTTCACATAATAGGGGGGTTCACACCTAGCGTTTTAAGGTCAAAATAAGATAAAGAAATCAGCATGCTGATTTCGTTACAATCTTGCTGATTTGACTCGTAATTATAATCGTAAATGACGCTGTTCACACCCTGAGGTACCCTGCCGCTTTCAATCGGGAAATCCTGCTGATTTGACGTAAAACAAATATACCCTCCTATAAACAACGCTTTAAACACAACTGCCGCGAGCTCCAAGTATGCACAGCCACTCGAAGCGCGTTGTATTCGAACCCGATAGCATGGCGTCTGCGGCTTTGCTTTCGGGATGTCTCGACCGTTGAGGATGCTATTTGCTTCGAGGTGCGATAGATGCTGGAGCTCACACTTGGACGTGCACCGCGCTACCTTCCGTAGACAATCACGCGCGAGCGATACTCCTTCTCGTCTCACTTGGCGCAAGGACTAGAAGCCCGAGATGGCTGCACCTTTGCGTGCACCTACTATACACAAGAAGCCGTCTCCCTCGTTATTGAAGCCTGCCGTGTGTGAGGAACGCAACGGCAGTTGGCAAATTGAGTACCAGACGGGCCCTGAACCACTTACTGTCAGCGACATCTCCATGAAACAACAGATGTACATTTTCGGGTGCGAGGGAGCCACCATCTTGCTGGAAGGAAAGACTAAAAATATCGTGTTGGATTCGTGAAGAAAGACAACTGATTTTCGACAACGCCGTATCCAGTATCGAAATTGTCAATTGTAAAGGCGCGCAAGTGCAGTGCAAGGGCATGGCACCGTCCGTTGCTATCCACAAGACAGACGGTTGCCTCGTATACATTTCTTGGGAGGGGCGCGATGTTCAGTTCGTCACATTAAAGAGCTCCGAAATGAACGTAGCATTCCCAGAGGCTGCTGGGAGCGGCGATTACGTTAAGAACCCAATCCCAGAGCAGTTCGTGCACAAGATCATGGACGACCAAAGCATTTAGCCCGACGTTTCAGACTTGTACTAACACTAGATGTAGCCACAATGCACGACAGATGCTCTGTGGTACGTGTGGCCCCAGTCGCGTACGGACTCATCCCTTAACTCCGTATGGTTTTTCTCGTCCTTAAAATCACGGCTTTAGCTGCTTTTTCTGTTCATAGTTTTAATACTAAGCTTCAATTTTGGCTGCACTTTCATGCTTCGGCGTGTCCTTCGCTTTCCGTAACATCTCTTCAACTTTTACTGAAATCATACGAAGTGTACCTTTTTCGCGACAGTACGCGCTTGACGTAGGAAGCGAGACGTCTGATTTGGTTACATAAGTCACTTGAATTCTCGCTCACTTGAGAATTCAGTGGCTAAAATAACCACGTCAGACGTCTCATTCCTGCGTCGTTCAAGCGCGTATTCAGCCGTGAAATCTGTCTATCATCATTGCTGCCACATGATTCGACTTTGCAGAATTCCAATTAATAAACATGTTCATTTCATCCACCAGTTTACGACGCTAAAAAATATACAAGTAAAAGACAGATCGAAACATTTTACATTGACGTTCATTCCAGCGAATGTTTGTACCTAGACCCATTCTCGTCGACGCCGCGAGTGCGGCGAATACCAAATATTGAACACAAATGAAGCAGTTTTACAAGAGTGGGCGGCTTGCTAGAAGGTTCAGGTGCGTGAGTGACTTGGCATAATTTAGTCTTGAAATAGATTTCGCACGCAATTAATTCTGTTCTGTACATGTATTTGTATCACTCGGGGCAGCCGTAGCTGCTCTAATTTCCCCGTGTCGACATCTTCTACGCAATACAGGCGTCTCTAGCTTCGATCGTCGTAGTTCGCCAAGCTGCGTTAAGTTGTACACGGACGCACGTCTCGACCAATGTCTTGACCGCAAGCTGCAGTATACTCTTTTGCATTGGTATTTGTGTCACCATTCTGTACATCAGACCTTAGCCCGACACGTATCCCATTAGTTGTGTTGATGTCAATCTCCTAGAGCGAATTAACAGTACCATTCAGGATAATGAAGGAACCAAAGATCTGCGAAGTACGCACTGTCAGACCCTTTGGGAACAGTAAGGCCATCGCCGTGGCCGCCAAGTACCGCTGACGAGGTGACACCGTCTTAGGAACGTGCACCTCCGCACGCCGCATGAAATCATCCATGTGCTCAACGTAACCTTTCTGAGGATGAATCAGCTTCATAGTGGATATTTGTGCGGTACGTGTGATAGATAACCGCACACGACACCAGCCATCAAACTTCCGAGGGCATTGTTCATTGCGGGGCTTGACGTCACCATCATACGCTCCTCGAAATAGTCCGAAAGCTGGTTGACACCGACACCAAAAGTCACTTCATGCAGCATACGTGGCGCCGTACCGCGAATACAACGTGTCGAAAGCGACTCCGGATTCATGTTCCCAGCGTTAAAATGCTTCCAGCATGCTTCTTACTGGAACCTGGAGCCACAGCTTCCATGAGAAATCAGCAGAATGAAACACGACGGGAGCGTGGCCGACCGAGCCAGTCGGTCCCGATCACGTAGCGCGTATTTCGTTCTGCTGATTTTGAGGCAAGAATCCTGCTGATTTCGTTAAATTTAATGGACGAAATCAGCTACCTTTAGAGGTTGCTGATTTTGTTTAGATCCTGCTGATTTCACTTTAATTATAACGTTTATTTTACAAAATCAGCAGACCTAAATCAGCAGCCAATTTTCCTAGGTGTGAACCCACCCCCTAATAGGACGCTTTTTTTATTAATTTCACAGAATAGGACACTTTTTAAAGGGGTCGTAAATCCACGTACTAAAACATTCCATTAGTAATATTAATGGTAATTCCAGTAGCGGCCATAACTCTGAAGTGGCAACTTGAGAGGGAATAGACTGGACACGTCTGAATGCGTTGCAACATAAGAGCATTTTGAAAGTTTTTTCTCCCCCCGATACCGTAGCCGCCCTTGCCGATGGTCAAGCCAGTTCTCCCTGTGTTACTTGCAATCCGACCGTGGTCGAGTGGTTCAAATCCGACCGTGGTCAAGTGGTTCAATCCGACCGTGGTCGAGTGGTTTACTACTCACTGCGGGACCGGAAGGTCGCGGGTTCGATCCCGGGCCAAACCAAGTTGGTTGGTTTCAGAAAGTATAATGTGACGAAATCACCCTGTGTTACTTGCAGTGCTTGTGGCCGCACACTGTAAAGCTGATTCGATCCCCGCTGTGAGTGGCACTTCCGATCAGAGTGAGGATCGAATCCGACCAGAGGAAGGCAAACCAAAGCTTCGAGTGAACGATGAAGCTACGGAGGTTTCGGATGATGAAAGAGGATCAACGCAACGTCTCAGTTCCATGTTGACGTCACTGCGAGAAGGAGAGACGTCTGATGGGGCTCTTCGTGCAATAGTGAGAGAAGGACAGACATCCGGCGAGGCTCATCGTGCAAAAAAAAAAAGAGAAAGAAAAAGAGTAAAGGTGCCAAATGACCTGCATAAGATTCCCTTAACAAGAAATGAAGCTCTTTTCGAACAAGAGATGCAAAAGTTAGGGATCAACATGCAAGATGTTGAATCTTACACCAAACAGATGCGAACGAATCGCAGGTTTAAGAAGATGGATCTTGACGACTATGTTTTCAAGTTGATGGTTGCCGGTCGGATGATTTTCACTCAAGAGTATCGAAGATTCCGCTGGGGACATCAAGCTCACCCCGCGCCTAAGGCCATGGGCGGGGAGTGGGATTTTAAGCCACTCGAAGAATGGAAGAAGTACCTTGCTAAAAGTGGTGTCGCTCCTATAAAATTTTACGCGAAGATGTACTGGCTCAAAAAAAATAAAAACGTCCAACTGAGTGACGATGATCTTGCTATGATGGCGTTTGGGAGCGAACTCTTGACCAAGAAGGACATGAGGTTGCCGCCGGCAACAGCCTCTAAAACGATAAAAAAACTGATCAAGCAAAAGCGTGCCGAACCCGAAGTTGAGGAGAAGCTACGATTATGGCTTGCGAAAAACGATCCAAGCCTGAGTGGCAAAAGCACAGATGAGCTACTGGAGAAAGCGAGACTCGAGGTCGCTGGTGACGCTTTGGACAAAGAAAAACGTCCCAAGGTTTTAGGTTTCGATTTGAACGAAAAACCAAGTCCCGAGGACTTTTAGTTTCGATTTGAACGTAGCGTTACGAAGCATCTGTTGTTTCGGTTGATACTGAAGATAACATGAGCGCTCACTAATTCATTGCATACTCACCTGTAGATAAATAGATACGTAGCTCAACCTAGCTGACTCAGTATCGTTCTTATGATCGCCTGCAACGCACTAAAAAGCAACCCGCACAACCCAAAAGAAGGCCATATCATCCACGGCTTCTCGGGACAGAACATCAACAATTAATGCGCCGTACCTAGTGTTTAAGGCAGGTACCCGGGTGGACACTCATCATTGCTTGGTTCGTTCCGGTACGCATCAAGTCGAAGAAGATTTTGTATTCTCAACGCAACATCTTAGTGCGATGATCCTTTCCAGCGATGTGGACTACAGTACTTGGTCTCCTACGTTGTAAAAGAGCTCGAGCCGTGTTTGATTGTCTCGATCGTTTTTACGGAGGATTGCATCAAAACGGCGCTTGGGTAGGTAACCTCGTAAAGTTATCATGTGATTAGATCTTGTACAAAAATCAAGTGTGTAGTTGTTGTGCCGAGAATCGTGTGGTAACTCGCCCTACCATCGAAAGCTGAAGATTGATGCCTTGGCGCCAATCTGAATCAGCGTGACAGCGGATGCAATTGTTCAAATCCAAAATCGACTCGCTCGCATATCGCGTTGATTGTGGGTTCTTAGCCGATATCGACTCGGCTTGATCACGTAACTGGCAAGCATCTCGTGGAACTTGCTCGTGTTGAACTCGTTGCCACGATCAAATCTGACTTAATTTGGTCTTGGATAATGACACAAACAGGTGGCGTCGAAGTTCTTAGCTGTAGTTGCACCTTACTTATCATTTGCACGGAGACTTCGAGCCATACGTGTCGCCTCCTCGATGACTCTTAATGCGTAGCAAGGTTCAGGTCCATTAGGAATGAGGATTCGTTTTTGATACGTCAGCAGTTGAGAGCACCCATAACACTCAAAAGTTGAGAATCCGGCTCGTTGTCTTGCTGCAGGCAGCGGTGCAACAAAAACTGAGTAATTTGATCTGATTCTTGGTGTTGCTTTTTAGAAGTGCTATCAACGCATTCCTGGCCAAAAGTTCTGGTTCGTTGTTTTACTTGACTCGTTCGTTAGCTTGTATTCCATATATCAGCGCCCGATGCTCATCATCATGCCTCGTACGTACTTCATTGACATTAGTATTCTGATAGAAGCATCGTCCCGCGTTTAATGCGAAGGGAACTTATGGTCTGTGTGCTCCACGACCGGAAACACGGGCAGCATCGTGCGGTATTCTTTGAGTAGTCCACCTCTGATAATAATAACTACAACTCCATGGTTTTATCGTTCCGTTACGCACGATAGACCATGCTCCGTGTGGCTTTACCCAGAGTTTGTGCTGAAAATTGCCCAATGTGAGGTAAAGCGCGGTCAGACATCGACTTCGTTTGGCTTTTTGTCGAGCCTAATATCCCATATTTGGGCCCAGGGTTGAGCAGAAGTTGGCTCCTTCAAATCACCGCAAACATCGCGCGAATCAACGGCCATTGGAAGGACTCTCCGCTTAAGGAGCTGGTTGAATCCTCGAAAGTCAGTCAGCAGACGCAATCGGCCATCAGGTTTGGTCAGACAAATGCTCGAGACGCCATTCCCGAGTCAGAAATCTGTTCCAAAAAACG
Source organism: Peronosclerospora sorghi (assembly GCA_026184515.1). Taxonomy (NCBI): domain Eukaryota; phylum Oomycota; class Peronosporomycetes; order Peronosporales; family Peronosporaceae; genus Peronosclerospora; species Peronosclerospora sorghi. The sequence continues at coordinate 42,179,174 of CM047587.1, read as the reverse complement.
TCGCAGTCCAGACGCCTCTGGATGTGTTTTTTTTTCGGGCTGCTTATTCTTGGCTCCGAGCAATCCAGTATGGTCTAGCAGAAGCAAGTTTGAACCATACCCACTATTCTTGCGCCGTTCCACCGCTAACTCTTTGGATGGATAAAGCGCACAACTTTCCGTTTACTGATATTCGGAACCCCGTCCTGCCGTGTTTTTATCGCGGGTGCCGCTGACGCCTGCGTGGTAACACAAGTCCGTCGAAATATACATCTATGAGTTCGCTCATTACTGTTAAAATAGTCCTTCTATTTTGGTTTTTTGTTAAAACTGAGTAGGACTAGTTTTAGGTAGCAATTTGTACTTCGTTCTTATTAGTAGCATAGTGTATTAGTACTCGGTTCTGAGTACACATAATTTTTTGTCACGCAGAAGAAATGTATACCACACAACAGTTGGAAGTTCACCATAACTTCAACATCTGGTACATATTTCATGTTAGGCTAGCTAAACACTTCTCAATATACATTCCATTGATTTAGTCCCTCGTTTAAATATTTCCTTCTCGTCGTTACGAAGTGTCTTCTGATACCTTTTTCTCTATTAACATGTGATTGACGGTGGAGATATCAATTTAATTGACTTTTTCGTTATATTGGATTTATTTTCGAGCACATACGACTCAAGTTTTCGTCTTCAAGTGCAAGCATAGACGCAAACAACTTCCAACAATTACCTTAATCTTAGGGTCTTTTGTAACAAGAGATCTGTTACACGCTTTACTGTTCTATTGCGTGAGGAAGCGCACAAAATAAATTAAATATTTGTCTCTTGTAGTTTAGTTTATTAATCGTATTTAAGCTCAAATATCATTGTTCTAAGAGCATCCGCACCGGTTGTGGTAAGCAGTGTTGTATATTATATTACTACAGAGAAATTGATTTTCAGCACCGCACCGGTAGTAGCAATTTTCGTAGTAAATTTACCACCAAGTAAATTTATCATTCGGGGTAGCAAGTTTGCTACTGCCCGTTCGTACTACCAAATCCTGCCATTACAAGCACATTAAACCTTCTCCCAATGTCATCCCATAAATTATCCTCCGAACTTCAGCAATCTTCCTACGTGCGTGCTGCCTTCTCATCTATGCCTTTGGACTCTGACTTTGCCTCTATTCCAGCGAATCCTGCGTCACCTGGTCCCCCCACAACTTTGCTTCCAATCCGTGCGTCAATAAATATGGTATCACTTGCCACATGTACAAGTGCTCGTTCGTAGAAGGTGTAAAAGATATTTTAACAAAACTCAAGATAAAGGGTGTGTTCATGGGAATGCGTGGAGGAGATCCATACACATGCGACGTCGAGCACTTCTCGTCCAGTACCCCTGGGTGGCCTCCATTTATGCGTATAAACCCGATCTTACACTGGACATATGATGATCTATGGAGTTTCTTACGTGAGTGTCAACTAGAGTACTGTTCGCTTTACGATCACGGCTATACATTGCTAGGAATCATTTTTGATACTGTGCAGAATCCAGATCTCTGGCAGAAGGGGGAGGATGGAAACGATGGATACTATTTGCCTGCGTATCAGCTCAAGGATAGAAATTCTGAGCGCTGTGGGCGGCAGAAGAAGGCACGCACGACATCCAAGTCAGAGTAGGTGGATTTTGTAGTTTACGTAATAAGGGAGTGAACAGAGGATGAGGACGCTGCCACGCCGCTTTTTATTTGCTAGTCTTAAAGATTTGTCTCCGATGCAGTAGGGGGTCACAAACTTCGAGTAAATTTACGATTGGCAGGTTAATCGCTGGTAAATTTACTATATTTTTATTCGCACGGGTGGCGATGCTCTAATTGGAACATTTTAGGTTGTTTCACGACTAAAATTAACTATACCTATTTTCTAATTTAGGCCCACACAAAATGGGGGTTGAAATATTTAAAGTTTAAGGTTAAAAAGTTTGGATATAGTTAATTTTTTTTAAATCGTATAACTAATTTTTGTCGAGTTTTATCTTTTAAAATGGGATAGGAGGCCATTACACACCTCCCGAAGTCTGTGATAGTATAAAATTTAGGGAAACCCTATCCGCACCCCATGTTTCTGATATCCGCACCCCATGTTTCTGATATCCGCACCCCATCTTACCGGGCTCGCTCACTTCTATTTTTCTCAATGACTTGAAATCTGGCTTCCTGATGCTATGCCTGATATGACGTGAAAGTAAGCGGCAAGATGAGAGTTGATATGCAGTTACGACTGATTATTAAGCCGAGCGACTGACTGATCGTTACGATTATAATGCTCTACTACCTCGTAGCGCATATATATATATATATATATATATATATATTGTAATGGGGTGCCATAACATAATTGATATTCAAGTTAGAAAGAATATCACAGTTTAATTTCAGACGCGTTGTCTGAAATTTAAATAAGAGATTATAAGTTATTATAATTTACGAAGGAAAAGTCGATTCGGTATAAATACCGAATCATGCAGGTTAACCAATAGTACAGTTAGTTTAATACTTGATATTATTATATTAGTTAGGTAAGTACTATACTGTTAGCCGCTAACCACCCATTTAATAAACACTCTCAATTTTGCGTTCTAAAGAATAAGTAAACACTTATATTTACTTTTAGTATAGGATTAGTTGTTACTAACTAATCCTGCCCTTATTGTATTGCGCGCTTCCTCGAAAAATACAGTGTAAGCCCGTAACAGGATCAGTCCTGTTACACCTGGTAGCACTTTGTGGTCCGTCCTAACGACCACAGTTCCGTTCCGCTAGTTAACTAGCGGGGCGAAGATTAAGAGCCGCTCGGCATCATGTCGCGAGAAATGACGCCTGCCGAGCGAGAGAGAACGCTGGAAGTGGTGACGAAACACTTCCCCCACTTCTCGTCGCGTAGTAAATACGCGACGGTAGAAATGGTTCGGTCCATGGGGACCGACATCCTTACCTTCCTCCTGGGTAAGACCCAAGAGGAAGCGATAGAGGTGGTGAATCGCTTTAGGCGAAACTACCTAGAAAAGCCAGCACGGCCCGCGCAAGAGGCAGAGCGGACCGCACCTGCACCTGCAACGCATAGCGTTGAAGTGGTAAAGGCGCGAGTACCTCCCTTTACCGGTGAAGGGGGCGAGCCCCTTCGTAGATGGTTCGCAGAGGTGGAAGATGCCATCTCTGCGCAAAATATTGTTGACGAACGTCAACAGGCGTACTTCGCCACAACATGTCTGGGCGGCAGGGCCAGGGCATGGGCGATGAGTCGCAGAGCCACTGATGACTCTGCGTTCCTTACTTATAAGGAATTAAAAGCTGAGCTAAAGCTCAACTTTGAAGCTCCAGAGATGGAGCTAAGTAATCGGCAGGAGTTCATGGAACTCCGGCAAGGTAAGCTTGACCTTCAAGCTTACGCTCAGAAGACGAAATATTTGCTGTCAAATATTGTGTATGAGCCGGTGCCCCCTGCTATGCAGGTCAATGGCTTCATGAAGGGACTCAATGATGGTCCCGTCAAACAGAGTCTCTACCGGCACCCGCCAGAGACTCTAAGGGATGCCATTGATATGAACATCCGTGAAGAGTTCAGCATGCGATCAGCGTCATCGCATGCTGGATACAGCCGAAGCGCTCAACAGCCCTTCGCTTTTGACATGCCGCAACAGCATGTCAACAATCAGCAGTCGGGCAGACGAAGTTCACACTTCGTCTCAAGAAACAGCCACCCGCGCCAGAGCATGGGCGGTGGAGGTCCAGAGTCTATGGACCTATCGGTTGCGGTTGCTTCGAACTCGAAGCAACCAAAATTTAAGGAGAACATTCGCTGCAATCGAAGCGCGAAAGTGGGGCATTTTGCCCATGAGTGTATGGCACCGCGTCCAGTGCCACGCAGTCAGCGGACGGAACCGTCCGCTGCACGGCGACACCAACAGGGACATCACCCTGTTGGTGCAAGAAACGTAAATCACCAGTAGGGGCGGGGCGCCCTACTGGGAATGTTATCCCACATGCCGACATAGGGCATGTGAGGGTAATAGCCCCAGACGGGACTATGTCCTGTCAAAAGGTGCAGGGTGATGATAAGCCTCTTATCACCCTGGAGGTTAAGCCGCACGGGAGCGATGTCCCCATGCGAGCTTTGTTCGACACAGGAGAGTCAAACAATTTCGTTAGAACTCAGAGTCTAACGCT